>CAKAOI010046377.1:0-40472 GCA_916701655.1 Sebastiscus albofasciatus
AATCGGCGCCCAAGTATCGTGATAGTAACGAATCGGGAGATAGGTGAATCATCCCAGCTCTACTCTCTGTTGGAGAAACTGCATTTAAACAGAATATCTGATGTAAAACATAACTGTCTGGTCCTCCAATGTAACGACCAACACTTGTAATTTGCTGAAAGAAATCTTCTTCTATGTCCATTCTTTTTTACTATAGTCAGACATTATAGTTATAGACTAGTCAAGACAATAATAGACCGATTAATTTATGAAAACAATCGTTGCCAGTTGTAATACTGCTGTGACACTGATCCACATTAATCACATCTGACTTCATTATCACAGTTAATTATTATAAAATATTATGAACAAGTCAGAATGTTCATTAATCACAACCAGAGTCCTAAAAATCCTCCTTCCTGTTGTTGTCGCCGTTCATTCAGACCCCATCAGATGATGTCATGTTTTGGAAAGAGCTGAAAGCAGCTGAGCTCGTTGCCTAGCAACACACACACACACACACACACACACACACACACACACACACACACACAGACACACTGGGCTGTGAGGCTTTAACAGTCCACTGAGCTGAGCTACATTCAGGATCAACTAGTTTCTGATCTGCAGCAACAACTTAAATTCACCACATGAAGTACTGAGAGCCAGCGATGCACTAAAACACGCCATTTTACTCAACATCGAAACAGCTCTTTTCTGATCAAGCTGAAACGATTGGTCGATTGACAGAAAATCAATCTGCAAAAAAATGTTTGATAATCAATAATAATTCAAGCAAAAATGCCAAACATGAGTTAATTGCTCAGTTGTGAGGTTTTTCTGTTTGTATCTCAGTAAACTAAAGAATCTCTCTGGACTGTTGACGTTTGACGACTCTGTAAAACTGAGAAGAACTTCTTTTGTTTTTGTTTACTATTTTCTGACAGTGAATAGGTCAAATGATTGATAAATTTATCAAATAAATAATCAGTGTATTAATTGATAATGAAAAAGAAAGGTTATCTGTTGTTCTAATTTCTACACATTAGCTAAATCTGAAATTTATATGGAAAACAAATAAAGTTAAAGGTTTTTTTCAGGTAAAAACATTTGACGCTTTTCCTTTTAGCAATTGACATTTTTCACTTATATTTTCACATATTTTCTGTCGTTTTTCACAGTTGTATTTAAAATTTAAGGATATTTTTCACTCATATTTTTCCCATAGTTTATTAATAATTTTTGTAAATTTTTGGGATATTTTTCTGTTTTATTTAAAAATTAAGGATATTTTTCACATATTTTATTAATAATTTTTTAAATTTTTCTTTTTTTTTTACACTGTGGTATTAGTACTATTACATTAACAACAGTATTTATACACTGTGGTATTAGTACTTTTACTGTAAGAGAGTATTTGTATAGTGTAGTATTAGTACTGTGACTGCAGTAAAGGATGTGAGGCTAGTAGTGCAGGTACGTCGGGTATCTTTGTCCCCATAAACCAGCGGCGGGTACAGTCATGACGTCACCCCCGATATCCACCCCGACTGGCACGCGCACGCACCCTGATGAGGCGCACGAGGAGCAGCCGCCCTGCTCGAGGCGTCTGTCGGGAGGATGTTATCTTTATATTCATTGTCACATTCATTACATCATTGTGTTTTTAATAAAGTTCCACTTTAAACACGACACGCCATCTTGTCTTTGTGTGTTTGTTGTTGATTAAATGACAAAATGGCTGATGTTGTTTTTTTATGATATCAACCTGTCTGATGATAAATAATCACCTTTAAACTGGTTCAGTCCAGTCAGTTACATGATGACTGGCAGCTGGCAGCAGACACATCTCATGTATAGTATTAGAACACAATAACCGTCATGATAACGGTCATTAACGGTCATGATAACGCTTCATTAACCGTCATGATAACGGTTCTAACGGTCATGATAACGCTTCATTAACTGTCATGATAACGGTCATTAGTGGTTATGATAACGGTTCTAACGGTCATGATAACAGTTCTAACGGTCATGATAACGCTTCATTAACTGGGTGTGTAGACAACCAGAGGAGATGACACAGGACATTTTAGTCTCATACACCTGTTATAGTGAAGATACAATAACATATAACCGTGATGAAAGGACACTGGTAGTATTTTAGAGGAGTTATTTGTCCGTGGAGCAGCAGAGAGGTGAAGCAGAGAGGTGAAGCAGAAAGGGCCTGTCTCTCACCGTAGGCGGGTCCCAGCTCGATGATATCCGCCATTTTGTGTGGTTGTGTCAGGATGCGGTCCTGACGGAGCGGAGCGGCGAGGAGAGCAGAGAGATGGAGGAGAGGAGAGGAGGACGACACCTCTCAGTTCACATCCATAGAGAAGCCACGGGGACAGAAGAATCACCGAAAACCAGCCGCTGGTCCCGGGGATGAAGACCTCATATGTCCGCTGACAGGGCGTCTCTGTCGGTGCTCTGTCGGTGCTGTGGTCGGTGGTCGGTGCGCAGTGATGCTCGGGCTGGGATGCAGGGAGGCTGCGCGGAGGAGCTGATGAGACTGGACAAAGATGGTGTATCAAACAGAGGAGCAGAGGACTCACTCCGCGGGGAAAAAAAGAACAGAACCGTGGTGGATTGTTTTAGGTACTATATATATATATATATAATATTATATATAACTATATATACAGTATATGTATATATATGTGTGTATATATATATAAGAGTATATAGATACAGTATATATAATATTACAAATATATAATATTACATATTATATACATAACTATATATACAGTATATATATGAGTATATAAATAATATTACATATTATATATCATATATTATATTACATATACATAGATATATTATATATTGCATATATAATATTACAAACTACTCATGAATTTATGGATTCACAAAATGTGTATTTATTTTGTATTTTATACACCCAGTGATACAAACGGAACAGGAGAATAAGAGAGAAAAATTAATAAAAAAATAACTGAGAAAAAATAATAATAATATATACACACATAATATATACATACATACACATAGTCCATAAACAGAATACATACACATGCGTACATATATATACATATACATTAGGGCTGTCAAAGTTAACGTGATAATAAGGCGTTAACACAAATTTGTTTAAAGGCCACTAATTTCTTTAACGCATTAACGCAACTTGCGATTTTTAGGTTGTAGCTCAGTCTTAAAGTGAAGAGTGAATAAACTGGTATCATATGAAACTAAGGAATCTGTATTTTTATTTAGGCTGTTAAAGTTAACGCGATAATAACGCATTATTAAACTTGCGATTTTTGATTAACCTCCCAAAAATCAGACAGGCCGCTGTTGGGTCCGGCCGCTATTTGATCTCTCGGAGGTTGTAGCGGTTTTAAAGCTAGAGTGAAAGTACTGGTGTTATATGAATGAGGTTAAATAACGCTACGAAGTTGCGCTAAATTTTAGCGAGGAAAAACTGTCATAGCCATTTTCAAAGGGGTCCCTTGACCTCGGAGCTCAAGATATGTTAATGAAAATGGGTTCTACCCATGTTTACCACTTTGGACTTAAAATGTGAGGGTGCAGGTTGTATCCACTCAGACCCTCCACTGATTTCTACTTTCTCAATTCGGCACACTGCAACTGGCTGCAGTTGTGGTTGACGGATACGGAACGTATATGACGTCACGTTACTTAGACTACAGCAATAAAAGCGGTAACTTCCTTCTACCTCCACATAGACTCAAATGAAGCAAATATATCGATTCTAGCATAAAAAATCTATTTTAAAATCATAAAAAAAAAAAAGTGATACATAGGCAAATCAATCTTTTTCCCACCCCTAAAATATACTGGGCCTTTTCCATTAAAACTTTGTGTACTTTATGCGTTACAGGTTGCTGTGTGTCAGCGTACCTTGATGGAGATAACAAAGTGTCCACCGTTCTTCAGGAAGTGTCGGGCGTTCAAAGCAACAATCCTCGTCTGGTTGGGCTGGGCAACATCAGCAAAAATCACGTCCACCATGCCTAGAGAGGGACAGATCGTTACTGTCTGGACACAAAGCATTCATGTTGCAGTGGATCCAGTCTGACTTCATGTTTCAGAAGAAGAAGAAGAAGAAGAAGAAGAAGAAGAACAAGAACAAGAACAAGAACAAGAAGAAGAAGAATCCCCTGAGGGGAAATTACATTTTTTCACTCTGTTATTTTTTTCACACAGTACACTCAGGCCCGAAATACACACATGCACAAACAGGACCTATATACAGATTAATGTTACATTATACATTTTCAAAAATGCATACGTGTTATTCTAACGGTCTAAGACAGACCAAAAATATAAGTATTCAAACATTAACAACTCTCTCCCAAATCCCCAAACTAGAGTGCTAAAACTTAAACTTGTGATGTCATAGGGTATTGTGATAGGGCTCATTACTAATAACAATGAGATGGCATACAGTCCCTGAATGCAGAGAAAACTAAGGAGCTTATAATTGACTTCAGGAGAATTAAAACTCTTCAATCACCTGTTGATATAAATAACTCTCCTGTTGAAATTGTCAGCAGCTTCAAGTTCCTCGGCATCCATATGTCTGACTCCATGCCCAGTTGTGTCATAAAAATGACACAACAGAGACTTTATTTTTTGAGGTGTTTAAAGAAACATGGTATGTCCACAAAAACTCTCATCAACTTCTACTGGTCCACAATAGAAAGCATCTTAACTGGATGCATTCTGGTATGGTTTGGCAACATTACATCATATGACCACAAACTCCTGATGAGGACAGTGAGAGCAGCATCTAAAATGACTGGATCACCGTTACCACAGTTACAGGACATTTACACCACTCGCTGCAGGAAGAAAGCACTTTGTATCATGCAGGACACAAGTCATCCAGCATATATGCTCTTTTCTCTTATCTCCCTTCAGGGAAGCGCCTAAAGAGCATTAGAGCTCGGACCTCTTCCCTCAGAGACAGTTTTTACCCTCAGGCGGTCAGACTACTGAACAGTAGCACTAAATGAATGCAGAGCTGTGGATTGTTTTATGGATGTTTTAGGTTGTTTTATAATTTTATTCTCAGGTATTGTCTTATTTATTGTTGTATTTATCAACTGTACTATTTAAAGATTTTAAGGGCTGAGAGAGAGAGCCAGGGTAAAATGCATTTCATTGCATTTCACTGTACATTGTACTTTTAAATGCATATGACAAATAAACTTGAAACTTGAAACTTGAAACTATTCAGTCAGGGTGGGAGGAAAAAAACGCTCCTCACTCTGCTCTAACTTGTTCTCCTAGTTTAGATTCCCTCTAGAGGCATTTACCTGAGATATACGTCCACCCTGAGGATACTGAGGACTGTTTAAATTCAACACAGTCACCAGAGTTGTTCACAGAGCTCCACAGACACACTCAGGTACCGACCAACACATCACAGGTGAGCTTCCTGCTGTTATAACAGGAGTTTTTTCAGGGAACAATCGCTGCAGTATCTGCTCAGTTTACTCAACTTACGTAATTACAGAATCTTTCTAATTATTTTGATGACATTAAGTCTTGATTCCCTCACCAAAAAGAAGTTTATTCAAGTGTGCTACTTCTATTAAATTTAAAATAAGAGAGTATACTTTCAGTTTACTTTTTATGTACTTATCAATTTGTGGCGGTACTGATTCCCCCAGACTTTAGTTGATCAGGCAGAAGACTGAAAACCAGTTCCCATCCACATAATAATATAAAATAAAATGCCTCCTTAATAATAGTAATGATAATAATGAACAAATGCCTCTACAATAATAAACAGTTAAGGAAACTGAAATATTGTTTTTATTTTTCCTATTACCCTCCTTTAAAATTTCCCCAAATTAAATACACTAAAAGAAATGGGTATAAAGGGTTTCAGTGAAAATCAACAAATGACTAGAATAACAAAATACAGCCTGCCGACGTTAGGCTATCGTGAGGCAAGCCAGATTCTTGCACAAATAGCACCTAAACGTCCTAGGGCAGGTAACTCAATTGAATGGTATTTATTTTGTTTCCCCAACTAGGATAGTCAACACTCTCAATAAGCAAAACACAAAGAGCACCGAATCTCAAAAGGGCCTAAAACAGACACATTTTTGACGTTTTTGGATTCTTCGTTCACCGTGGAGGCTTGCGAGAAAAACACATTTTTATTTTTTATCATCACAAAACATGAAGTCAAATAGCAAAAGGAGTTTAATGTAATACATGAATCATTGGCTAAGTACTATCAGTAAACCTATAGTACATTTAGTACAAAATTAAACTCAGATGCAAACTAGTAGTGTACTCAAAGTTTACCATTCTTACACTTGAAGTACACTTAAAAGTATACTTTTATATACTAAAAAGTGGGACAATTTAGTCCCAAGAAAGAAGTAGTACACTTACAAGCATATCTAGTACATTGATATATTTCCAAGTATACTTTCGTAAAGTATACTTGGGGGAAATATACTGTACTTGAATTTTACTTCATAAAATAAACTTGAAGTATACTTTGTCATAAGAGTTGTAATAAAATGGTGCAGATATTTTGGGGTTTTCAGCAGCATCAGCTTGGTAACGCACTGACTCCAGTCAAACTAATACTTTCTAATATATATCATGTTGTATTTGCATGTTTACTACAAAGAGCTCTGAGCTTTACTGCTTTATCTTTGATTGGAATATTAACTGTATAATATAAAGTCACAGACGTGGTTGAAACCAGGACCTGTTTGGTCAATGTGCTAAATTGTGACCTGTGGTGGCAGTTTCTGTTAAAACAAGACACAAGCCAAGGTCACAACTTGTCTTTCAAGTAAATTGAATAAAAAAGCATCTACAGATGGACTCATGAGCACAGCCACCTGAGTGGGCTGTGGCAAGTGAGCCCCGAACACAAGAATAGTCAGGCCTTTATACATACTAATACATAACACACAGATAAGTGAATCATTATCCTTAAGTGAGCACAGAACAGACAACAGAGCATCACAAGACATAACAACTACTTCAGCCCTCTCTTGTTTACAGTCACAGAAGACAAAACTGTCAGGTCACTGTTTTAATGCTTATGGTGACAAGGTCTGCTAGATGTGAGGCCCTGATATTCTCTAAAGGTACATAGTTAACTTTGGCCTACTCAGATATGAAAATTTCCATTACAGACCGTTCTTACAGGGATTATTGTTAATATTATTATTATTATTATGTTCATCTGCAGTTTTTTGTAATGGTCCCAGTAATATGTAATCTTCTTGTACTGAAGTAGCATATTACACAACATGGTTAGACTACGTTTGCCGTTAATTTAACTAGGGACATTTCGGCTTTTTCATTTTTTTATATTTCGATCATTTTGGATGTGTTAATGCATATAGCATATATTTGACAAAGGTGTGAGTTTTTTGTTTTTTTTATCAAATCTTGGAAGTTGAACCTTAGCTCCTATAATAAGTCTATAATAAACTGTGTAGCCAAAATACAGACACTGAGACCACTAAGGACACAAATGTCCCCATTGAAACCCATTAAAACCAGTGTTTGATCCCACAGCATAAAGTCATCCTTTAATATCTGTTCAAACTTTCAATATCTTTTCAATTATTTTCCACCAGTCAGGAGGAGTTAAGTGGTCCTCGGTCCCCCCTGTACACCGCAGTCTTGTGTTGGAGCTCCTGTGAAGTGACTTTATATTGGCTTCTGTCACAGTTTCATTGTCTGACAATAAACGTCTATGGTCTGTCTCCCGGCAGGTTTGTCTCCTTATCATGTCCGACTCCTGCAGAACTGAAGACGATGTGAGGGTCGCATTTCAGTCCTATAAAAGTCCTGATGCAAAAGATCAAGTTCAGTTCTACGACAGCTGGGCAGAAAACTATGAAAAGGTCAGTTTAAAGAACCCAGTCTCTGTTCAGCTTTGATGCAGATTGAATGCAGCTTAAACTCACAAATCAAGAAATACTCAGTTACAAGTAAAAACTACTAACTGGAGAATAAATTAAACAGGATGTCACCCTGCTGAGCTACAGAGCACCATACCTGGCAGTAGACTTCCTGTCTGATAACTTCTCCGGGAGTCCAGAAGAAGCTGTGGTTCTGGACGTCGCCTGTGGGTCAGGATGGGTCGCTAAACTGGTGAGACCGTTGCTCTAAACTCAAAAGAGTCAACACAAGAATACGTTTTGATCAGACTTTATTTTGAAAATCCAACGTTGATACAACAATATAAAATCTAAAGGACAATCACACGAGACCCTTTTTATTCTGTAGAGATGTCTGGAGAACGCTAAAGGCAGATTGTAAATATATAGTTTAAGTTGAAGAGGAACCACATACAGACAAGACTTTATCAAATATAACGTGTTATTTCATGCTCAGTCCATTTCAGGTGCTCCTGTCGTGTTCTGGCTTTGCCAGTCTTTTGTTATTAGTTATGTTTATGTGATTTTGGTTTCTTTTATGTTATTCCGGTGTTTCCTGTTTTATTTTGGTAATTCTCTCCTCCTGTGTCTTGTCTGGTTTTACTTCCCACCTTTGTTTGTTTTCCCGCCTTTTGTTGATTGTCTGCCCCGCCCTGATTTGTTTCACCTGTGTTAATCATGTCTTGTATTTAAGCCTGTGTGTTCCCCTCTGCCCTTATTGGATCGTTTGTCTCTCCAGCCCCGTCTACCTGGTCCTCCGTGTTACCTGTTACCTCCTGCCCTGATTCCTGGTGTTCCTTGCTTTTCCCTGGTTTGTGAGTTTTGGTTTTGTCCTCTGCTTGGTTTTCGTTGTTGTTTATTTGTTCTTTTGTACTTTGTTCCCCTCCCTACATTTTTGTTTTTGGACTATTCAGCTTGGATACATTAAAGCTCGCTTTTATTTCAACCACCTTTCTGCCTGTCACTCTGCGTTTGGGTTCTCCCCGTTATATTCACCCTACACATGACAGCTCCTAGTGAACAGTAAGCTATATGTATGTTATTTTGATAATACCATCAATTATTAATTCTAAATTAAAGAGTTCTTTCCAGGGAAGTGTGACGGTATAGGAACAAAAATCTCACTCTTAAAGGGTTAAAAAGTCAGTGTTAATGTTGGTTGTCTTCTTCTTCTTGTGTTTATAGATGGTTGAACTGGGCTTCAGGCGCTTTGTGGGAGTGGACTGCAGTAAAGGTATGCTGGAACAAGCTGCTAAGACTGGCCTCTATCAGGACCTCAGGCTGGCCTTACTGGGAACAGTCTGAGGTCCTGGTTTGTCTGCGTCTGCATCTGCATCTGCGTCTGCGTCTGCGACGCCGCCAAACCAGATAATCAACTAGCAACCACATTTAGCAGCCACGGGAACCTCGTTAGTAGTAATACTGTAGTCTTTGTGTCCCTTTTTTTGTCTTTTTGTGGTTGTTTTTTTGTCTCTTTGTTTGTTTATGGCCGTTTTTGTCTCTTTGTTTTGTATCTCTTTATGGCTGTTTTTTGTATATATTTTTTCTGTCTCTTTGTTCTTTATCTGTTTGCAGTCGTTTCTTGTCTCTTTGTTCTGTATCTCTTTGTTTTGTGTCTCTGTTTTGTTTTGTCTAATCAGAGCCATAAAAATATTCATCACACTCAAATTACTACGAACAGATATTTTAGGAAAACAGCTGAATCATTTCACCTTTGAACATTTTGCAAAGACGTTCAGTATGAACATTTCATGACTTTGCTGATTAATAGACCTTCCCTCATTATGTTGAGAAAGAAACATTATTAGGACAGCAATATGTTCTCCAAAAACATATTTGCTGTTGTAAATTAGTAGAATACAAATATTATTTCTAAGAGACGGAGTTGAGTCTTGTCTTGTCAGTGCAGTTCAGATGGTGAACGTTGGGATCCGTGAGTATTTAGAAGTGTTTGTCATATAATCTGCTTCATCTAGTAATTAACTATGGATAAATAATTTGTGTTTTCTTCAAGAGGTTTTGTCTGCATGGCGAGAGGTGACCACAGAGGAACACCAGGAAATGAATACAAGAAGGATCTGGAGAGAGAGCTGCAGCTGATGGAGGAGGAGGGACTGTGGAGTCCAGTAGGACTCAAACAGACTGACAGATACATGGAAGACCCACATCTGAGCCCAGAGACTCAAGAGCCTGCAGAAGGAGGAGCGATACCTCAGCGGGAGTGTTTATCTGTACAGGAAATCCATCCATTAAAATCTATTAATAATCATACTTACATTACAGAAGTGATTCAACATACATACAGAAAGTAAAGGAAAATTGACTCACATAAAATGTGGATTATTCATGATGTAATACAATCCAGTGTAACTGTCAATTTAAACATTTCTCAACAAATATTAAACTTTTTTTTTTCATTTTTTATTGTTGATGTCAGGTTTCTTAAAATTAAAGCTGCATTAACTGATTTTTTTTTTTTTTGTCTAATTGTTGTCAGCAGAACAATCTGAAAACAAAACATCTACTGAAGTAGCTGTGGCTAATATTAGCGTTAGCAAACAGCTGCCGACTTCCACATCCAGCAGATACAAAGCAAGTCCCAAGTGCCAAAGTTAATAAATACACAAAGTATAATATTCCCCCTGATAATGAGTCACAAAATGAAGAAATGCATCTAAAGTAACGTTAGCGCCTCAAACTGCAAATTTACCTGCTGCAAATATTAGTTTTTGCAGCTTTTTTTAAACTTGAGGGCTAAACTGAGAGCTAATAAAAGATGGAAAGAATAATTGTATAATATTAAATTTGTACAGTATATACTTTTACACGTTTTAATGCAATTTTCAGAAAAGAAATTTAAATCATAACATTTGCGATTTAAATAATTTTTTTGTTTTTACATTAAAAATATAGTTAACAGACAGATTTAAATGTTTGATAATTGAACAATTGTAAAAGAGATGAGTTATGGTATGTGTCCACGAGGGGGGGTTTTATGGTGAGGGATCACCTCGCTTCCCAGCGTTGGACACTTGATGGGCTGCCACTAGACACAAGGCTCCTGATTGGACGAACACTTTCCCTCATGGGCTGCTGCTCTCAGCTTTCAAACCAGAACCAACATGGCGGCTCATTTTGAAACTTAGAAAATAGTTCACCGAAATGTGTTTCTGAAAACATTTGTAGAAATAATCCATACAGATGATGAATCCGTCTTTGTTTTAGATCAACGGTTAGTTTAAAAGTTTCTAGAGAGATTCCAGATTTGGCGAGTCACGCCGGACACCCCTGATTTGCATAGAGTAGCTGAGACCTCAACTTTATGTAAATGAGGAGCGGCCAACGTGATGCCCCGTCTCTCGAATTGCACCGCCACGCTACCAGAATGCATTGCACAGCTGCTTAAACCATGAATGGGAAGTGTGAAAAGGATGGAGGCTGTGGACATGTATTAGTGATTCCGGTTAATTTCTACAAAAAGTAAAACTCACATCAAGTGTAAAATAGTCGTACATAACATATAAACATATGTTACTTTGAATGTTTTTCTGGAACCTCTTTGATTTACAGAACTGATTTTGATTGTGAGGCTGTCAAAACATTCATTGAAAGAACTTTAAATTAAGAGTGAGTGTGAGAAATGAAACCCTGATGAGTTAACTGTGTGAATCCCTGGTTGTCTACTAAGAACATATGCCAACCAGCTGGTTGATCATCACTGACTGTAACAGGAGTGTGACAAGAGTGTTCCCACCAGCTTCAACACAGCCACCATTGTCCCTATACGTAGGAAGTCACCCCCATTCTGATGAAGTGCTTTGAGAAACGGGTTCTCCAGCTCATCTAAAACAACATCCCAGCCAGCCGGGTGTCACCAGGACTTTCTAGTCTCATTGTTGGTTTACATTGTTGTTACAATGCTAATTGGCATTGTATTTTACATCGTTGGAAAGCCTGTTTATTTACCTTTACAATGATGTCCAACTTGGACATAAGGATCATGCATTTGTGGGATGAGCAGCACAGCTGATGATGTGGGGAGCGCCCAAGAAAAATGTTCCAAAATGCTCTGCCAATGGTAAACAGTGTATCCTCATAAGGCTACCAGGAAGCCTGCAATGACTGCCCTTCACTGTCAGGCCCGTTTGCGCTGGTGTTGACAACACAGACAATGGAACCTGAACATGTGGGGGAATGTCATGTTCAGTGATGAGTCCAGGTTCTGTCTGCGAAAGGTGGATGGCAGGGTCAGACTATTAAATAGGTATTATTAGTCGCTATAAGCCTCATCGATGTGGGTCAATAGGGGCCTACTACGCCCACTAGTAGGTTTTATCATCTTCTTATCATCTGGTAGATCACCGATAGAAGGAATAAAAGAAGAAGACAGCAACCTCTTGTGAGCGTGGTAATTATGACAGGAGCAAAAGCGGAAGTCAGGCGCTGTAGTGTAGACAACAGAAACTGCATAAAGGCTGGAGGTCAGGGATGATTGATGGGACACAAAACACAGGGTTTCAACCAGGAGAACGGAGTTTGCATCCTGTATGAAACCAACAATGTGTAGTTGTGTTTGTAGTTATTTTAACCCAAAACACGATGTTTTCCCTAAACTTAACAAAAAGGTTTTCTTTTTGCCTCAACCTAAATAAGTTGTAGTTTTGTTGCCTAAACCTATAGAAGTTGTAGTTTTATTGTCTTAACCTAAAGAAGTTTTAGTTTTGTTTCCTAAATCTAAATAAGTTGTAGTTTTATTGCCTAAACGTAAAGAAGTTTTAGTTCAGTTGCCTAAACCTAAAGCAAATGTAGTTTTATTGCTTAAACCTGAAGAAGTTGTAGTTTTATTGCATCTGCTGTCTCGATTCTCTTTGAATTCAAGACATATATAAACCTCCAGTGTAAGTCATTCTTGGTCTCCGGTCCACTTTTTCAGTCTCCAATTAATTGTTCTAAAAAAATTCCTCCACTGTTGTGTTTCTGTATTTGGTCGTGTCTCCATATTTGGTCGTATTCCTGTGTTTGGGTTGTGCGGAGCTCAGGCCCCCCCAGACATCAGCCTTATAAGCCTGCTTCCATCATCACTACTCTCACACTCATACCTTCTGCTTTGCTACCTGAGCTCATTCACACACAGGTGAGTACAAACTTTTCTTAGACTTTTATCACAATCAGCCTTTATTTCTATTAGTGTTGCAACTAAATACTTTTATATTTTTGGTTCATTATACATCTGCTTCTTATATAAAATATAAACCTGGTGATGTTGGACAAAAAGAAGGGTTCAAAAAAACTTCCTGCTGCTCTGGAGATTTTTTAAGAATCCTCAAAATGTCTGTGGAGGAAAAATATTCAGTCTTTTGCAACATAAAAAAATAAGTGTAACCTGTTTCTCAAGTTGTGGCTGTAGATTCTGATCCAAACAGTACACTGTAATGCAATGTAAAAGGGCTGTAATCTGACGTCTCCCTCATTAACAGAATAAAAGTTATAACAGACTAGTCTGATGTGCGTTCAGGTGTGTCTGTTATTTTATAAGAGCTAGGTGTAGTTCTCCTTATTTGGTTGTGTTTCTGTGCTTGGTGGCGTCTCCAAGTGAGATCGGATCACAAGTGGCCACTGAAGACGCAAGTGGAGACGCATTCTAATGCCAGTGTGAACAGACATACTTAAAGCTGTCCACAAGCTGATCGGATCACTGTTAAAACTAGATGTCAACAGGGCCATAAACATTCCTTTGTCAGGTAAACTGATGAAAGACGAACTCCTGGAGGGCAGACAGAAGGGAGGAGGCGTAGATTTAATCACATCTACTGGCTGGAAACGGTTTCATTAATATAGTTTATTTATATTTTAAGCATTACTCTGTTATTTCTGAACATTTGCTCCAAGTATTTACTGAACAAAAATATAAAAGCAACACTTTTGTTTTTGCTATCCGTTTTTCATGAGTTGAAATCAGGGCTGTAGTCAAGTCCAACTTAATCGAGTCCAAGTCAAGTCCAAGACCAGGTCCAGTCGAGTCTGAGTCGAGACCAAATCCAAAGGCAGTCAAGACCAAGTCAAGACTGAGTCCTTTGCACATCCTCTAAATCAGATAAATACCGCAGCTCTGATCACAGTGTTTGAAGAGGAATGACAGTCAGTGTGAAGAAAGTGTATTAAAGGACTTTAACAAATGACGGTTGGTCTTCATCCCTGGAGGGAAAGAAGCAAGGAAAGAAAAGATTTTTCAGAAACCTGGTCTCTGATGACCTGAGGCAAGTCTGAATCTCAAAGTACCTGTTAGGCTGCAGGGAAAAAGGTCTGCATTCTTGTGTTGTCAACTCCAAATGTCAGCATAAAGCTCGGTCTCACCAAGTGATGTATGAATGACACGGTAATCACAACCGTGTAACAACGCCTTTGTTGCTTTTTGCAAAACAAACACCGGAATTTCAACCAGGAGACCGCTGTTCGTGTCCTGAAGTGTTGTTGAGTTACTTTGAAGTCACGTTAGTGACTTTTGTGACGTGTTTTCCGTGCTTATGTTACATTGTTAGCGTACGTATTTCACTTACTTTACGTACTTATTTTAAGCCCAACCATAATGTTTTTATTAAACATAACTAAGTGTTTTGTTGCCGAAACATAGTTGCGACCACGGTAACAACATGGCATTAAATTACATGCGAAAAGCCATTTCTAAAATGTTAAACCAATGACATACTGTATAAATGCCTCCCCATGAGATCCAGTTGAAGCATCTGTCATCTGTCCGGCAGGTTTGAAATCGTCTCCTCATCATGTCAAACTGCAGCAGAACTGTGGATGATATGAAGACCTTTCTTCACTTCACTAAAGGCATCGATTCACAGCAGAGGATGAAGTTCTACGACAGCTGGGCAGAGACGTACGACCAAGTCAGTGGACAGAAACTCACACATTCCCTGTTGGTTTTAAATGTGCCTCTGAAAACATCTCAATCATCAATCATTACCTGACCTTACTTTATGAGATATATCAGAATAACTCTTGAGGGTAAATTCCAATTGCATCGGGATATGTTTCCAAAAAATGTCTCTATCTGATCTTACCTTATCTTACAACCCTTCCTCACTCCCAACTCGTCGAATACCGCCATTTGGTCAGCGCCCCTCGACATCGGAAACCGGCACACAGAGATACCCTTTAGCGACAGTATGTGACGAACCGGGCTTTCAACTAACTCCAATGTAAACCCTTCAGTACTCCTATACTTTTCAGGTACAGGAGTATTGGTAACAGGGTTGCGCCAAATATGGCACACAACAAATAAAACATCTCATAAAATGTGTACCTTTGATACCTAAGCTGGACGAATCAAATTATTTGATGGTTTATTAGCTGTTTTTCTTAAATACATAACAGAAAATGATAAATTAAATGTTCACTTTTTCAAAAGTGTTGATGCCTAAATTGTTCTCCAATTCTGGAGTGACCCTAAACCTAACTTCCTGTGAAAATGGAAGTTTATTTTGAAAGGACACTATGCATGTAACGAGCATATAATGATACGCCGTCCCTGGTCCGTCCAAAAGGAACGTAAGAGGGGTACCCCGTGTGTCGGTTTCCGATACCAAGGGGCACTGAACACTAATAATAACACTGACCAAGCGGCGGTATTTGACGAGAATGTGTTGTGTCTCACGTGACCTCATCTGGTCAAATCTCTCAGAATAACTCTCGTGTTAATTGTTTCTTGGGTGATATGTTTCCAAAAAATTTCAGTACACACATTTGAATCTGCATTGTTATCGATGTATAAAAGTAAATCATCTGCATATAATAACACTTTGTCCTCCTCCTTGTCCATAAATATAGCCTTGTACCCATGTACAGCACTAACTGATTATGGGAAGAGGGGACAGCCCCGTCTGATGGACCTGAAACTGTTTGTTCACACAGGTTGTGTTACATATTTTTTTAAACAGGATCACAGCACGATGGGCTACAGAGCACCACATATGACAGTAAAGTTCCTGTCTGATAACTTCGATGGGAGTCCTGAAGAAGTTCAGGTTCTTGACGTGGCCTGTGGGTCTGGATGGGTCGCTCAACAGGTGAGTCACTTTGACCTTCAGTGTTCCTGGATGATTGAACCATACTGTAGAGTTCTGTTACATTATCATTTAGAGATACTTCTTATTAAGATGTTGGACGGATCAGACATAATACTGATAGTTTTGGAAAACTTAAACTGTGAAGGATGTCTCTACAAGATCAGGTGATGGTTTCACAAAAATGTGAATAGACCCTTTTTGTGTCGACATCATGATGAGGTCACCGTATTAGCTGGAGGCTAAACAAAGGAAAGACTGGAGGCTAACACTAGCAGTGGGCTAAAGTTACACATCTAAAATGTCATCTTGCTGTGTTGTTGGGTGCCAGAATCCAGATATCACAGACATATATATACAGATAAGGTGACCAGATGTCCTGGTTTGTCTGGGACTGTCCCGGTTTTAAGCTGACGTGTCCCGAGACCTGACACATATCTGTAAAACACTAAAATGTCCGGGTTTTCAACAGTCACTAACAAATTGTCCCGGTCTTCACCACAATTACAATTAAGAATTCACACACCGATGGCTCAGCCTTTGGGAGCAATTTGGGGTTAACTCTGGGATGCCCAAGGACACTGCAACATGCAGACTGGAGGAGTCGGGGATCGAACTGCTGATCTTCCGATTAGTGGACCACCCACTCTACCTCTGATGTGCCATATAGAGATAGATAATAGAAGTAAGACAAAAAAAATTATAATATTAATGTCAAATTCCATACAAATTTTTTGGTTTTCTATTATTAATATATTTATTTACATTACTAAGAGTCAGAAGGTCTCATCAACAGGTCTGAGGGCTCCACAGTGTCGGACTTTTCAGACAGATGATCAAACAAAAATCTCAATCTTTAGAGGTTAAAAAGTCAGTGTTAATGTTGGTCTTTTTCTTCTTCTTGTAATTATAGATGGTTGAACTGGGCTTCAGGTACTTTGCAGGAGTGGACGGCAGTAAAGGCATGCTGGAACAAGCTGCTAAGACCGGCCTCTATCAGGACCTCAAACTGGCCTTACTGGGAACAGAACCATTGCCTGCACAGACTGGTACCCTATACTCATACTCATACTCACTCTTCTCATATCACAGCTGAATAGGGTTTGACTAAAGCCCCTTTCAGACAGGAAGAACCATGAGGTCCTGACACACCAAGCCGTCGGTCGACCGTCGGACAGTTTGGGGTTTAGTCTGCCCGTGTCGGAAGTTTTTCAGCTGATTCAGCATGTTGAATTGCCGGCGGAGCTCGTCGGTGAGAGAAATCACTCTGATTGGCTGTTCAGCTTAAACAAATCAGTGCACGAGAAGAGAAACGGAAGAGAGCCAACCCTACCTGTATTCCCGCAGTATTCCCAGAGGGACACGGTTGTAAGCCTTCTCCAAGTCCACAAAACACATGTAGACTGGATGGGCAAACTCCCATGACCCCTCCAACAGCCCTGTGAGGGTAAAGAGCTGGTCCACTGTTCCACGACCAGGACGGAATCCACATTGTTCCTCCTTGATCTGAGGTTCGACTATTGGCCGGAGCCTCCTTTCCAGTGTGAAACCCACCCACCCAAGGCACTGTCCCCGACACTGACGAGGCAGGTCAGTCAAGATAGTCCAACAATGTCCAGGGCCTTTAGCATCACAGGGTGAATCTCATCCACCTCGGCACCTTGCCGTGAGGAGCTTTATGACCTCAGCGACCTTTGCCTGTGATATGGATAAGCATTCCCCCAAGTCGTCAAACTCTGCCTCCTCTATGGAGGACGTGTTGGGTTCGGGAGTTCCTCAAAGTGCTCTTTCCATCGTTCAACAATTGTCAAACAGCTTTAATTCAGTCAATTTCAAATCTGAATGGAGCATCACAATATGGAAAGTAAACTCCAGAAACAAGCTTCAAGATTGATGAAAGAAATGCTGAATGAATGATTGCACTGAGTTACAGAAGCTACCACAACAGCAGCTAGACAGGAAGTGATGTCATGACTTGCTTCCCTCCTTTGTTATATTGCTGTTGTTGTCTGAGATTAAATATAAAGTTGACAAAAACAAGAGGGACTTTCAGATGCGAGAAGTTATACATTCAATGCTCTTTGAGCCATCAGTTTGTTTTGTCATAATCAGACGTTTTTATGTGAATGTTGATTCTGTGTTTAGTTTGTGCTGATATCATTTCGGTTTTTAAGATTCTGTTTGATTTTAAGTCGACATGTTTGTTAGTGTAACATCTTGGGACCTCGTTGGAAATAAGTGTTTTCACTGATGTAATCTGTTGAGTTGGTGTGTTGATCTCTTCATGAATTAAACAACAATAATCATGTGACTGACTCATAGACAGCATGAAGTGGAGTTTGACTTTAATTTACATTTAATGTCTTTTTATAAAACCAGTGACAACGTAGTCGGGTGTATATAGCGTTCCGCATGTCTGTCCGTTCTGTTCGCATGTCACACTTTCATTTCTGGAGCAGCACTCGGAGACTATTTAACTTAGGAATTGCAAATTTGGTATGATGGTTGACAGTGTAGTCTAGTTGTGCCTTTTGGGGGTTAGAAGTCCAGGGTGCCCACAAATTTTGACGTTTTGTCCAAAAACTGTGAATTTTGTTTTCTTTAGTAGGGGTCAAGCAGTGAGCTGGGGTATGTGAGCCATGCTCACTTTTGCCTTTTTACTGCAGCAGCTGTGATCTACCTCTTCACAAAAAAATAACCCAACACCTCCTCCTCCTTTGCTTTCAGGTTGTTTTGATGTGGTGATCATCGTCGGTGCATTACGTGATGGTTTTGTGCCGGTCAGCATCATCAGGGAGCTCTGCGATGCCGCCAAACCAGGTAACCAACACTAGTCACCAGTTTTCATGGAAGCATGAATTGAGATAGCCACTGGCTGTTGTACTTAATGATATAAAAGTGTCTGTGTGGGAAAGAGGAAGCACAAAGTTTTATTTTATGCAGATGATTTACTATTATATGTTGGTAACTCCCCAGATTCAGTCCCAATCATATTGTCTGTTGTGACTTTTTTTGGTGACAGTGATAACGGTTTGGACAGAGATCTCTGGGTTACGAATTCCCCTAAGAGTCTTACAGGTGGAGGTGATATGAGAGGATAATAAAACGCATTCTTCTCTACTTCTTTATTAATTCAATATTTTTTATTCCTGCAGGAGGATACATTTGCATGTCGAGAGTCGACCCAAAGTCCGAGTCTGGAAACAAATACAAGATTTCTATGGAGAAAGAGCTGCAGCTGATGGAGGAGGAGGGACTGTGGACTCATGTGATCACCAGAGAGATGGATAAATACATGATGGATGTTTATAACATTTGTAAAGATGTGCATGATGAGCAATACCTTAATGGAACCATGTACCTGTACAGGAAGTCACTTAATGAGTCACTCTACACCTGAATCCATGTGTTCACTGTCCAATCTGATTTAGCAGAATGTCACTAAGTACACAGAAGTTAAAGAGGACATTTGATCCTTGTTCTGACGTAAAAAACAGGCCACTATTGGTCAGTACTTTTAAGCCCCGCCTCCAAGCTATGATTGGTCAGTTGATTGTTTTTCATTGATGATGCATCTTTCTCTTAAAGAGTAAAAACTCCCTCTCACCTCTTCATGAAAAATAACGAGTGTTTAGTATCAGCAGGTCTGCTGGACAACACTGAGACATAATGTCATTACATTACATTACAACACTTTGTTTTCTGAGTTGTCAGTTGATTTTAATGTGGAAACATGCAGTTATCAAAACAAAAAGCTAAATAATTGTCATTTAATATGTTTTCATGTAATTCTGACAATAAATTCATACATTAAATGAAACCCGTAACAATGTATGTTGTAATTCATTTTATTTCTGTGTTTGATTTGTTTTTAATTTAAAATCAGGAGACGTTCTTCACCTCTAAACTAACTAACTATTTACTGGGAAGTGCTGACATTAATGTGATATAAATGTCAATAAATTAATGTACTTAATAAACAGGGGTGGAAGAACTTTTACTTAAGTAAAATATTAATATACTGTACAGTTTAAAAATACAAGTAAAAGGCTTGCATTCAAAACCTTACTTAGGTAAAAGTATAATCAAAATGTACTTAAATTATAAAAGCAAAAGTAATGGTCTCTGTCCATGTTACATTATTATATATTAGACCATAATATTGTTATTATTGATCATAGATAGTTTAGCTTTTATTTCAGACTAACAGATTCTCACAGTAAATGTTCAGAGAAAATAAATGAATAATAAGCGGTAGGTAATGTGTTACTGTCCTCTGTCACTCTGTTGTTTGGGCTTCAGGGATCTTCAGGACACAGTAACATTCAGAGGTTAATCTGTCTTTAAAGGGACTCTGTAACAATCAGAAATTGCTTAAATGTAAATGTAAATCAAAATTATTGTCACACATTGTACACAGCGAAATTTAGCTTCTGCATTTAATCCATCCTAGTGATTGTATCCCTTCTCGGCTAGTGAAAGAAGTTTTTAAAGTTATTTTTTTGGGGGGGCATTTTTTAAGCATTTATTGACAGTGGATAGAGTCTTGGAAAGGGGGAGAGAGAGAGAGAGAGTGGATGCGGAAAGGGCCACAGGCCAGATTCGAACCCTGGCCACCGCGGTCAGGACTGAAGCCTGCTACATGGGCGCCGCTCTACCAACTGAGCTAACCAGGCAACCTGTGAAAGAAGTTTTTAATACTGTTGGGTCAAGAATTCTTGCATTGATGATCACCTCTCTGTTATCAGGGTGGGTTCAGCCTCAAAAACAAAAGTCTGGACCCGTCTGCTCACTTTATTTTCAGGCCTATTTCAAAGCTACGTTCCTTCTTGAGAAAGTAGTCTTTTTCCAGCTGCAAACATTTTTAGATAACCATGACAATTATGAAAAGTTTCAGTGTGGCTGTAAACAACGCCATATCACCGAAACCGCTCTTTTAAGAGTTTCTCTTAACTGTTGACTCCA
The DNA here is from genome assembly GCA_916701655.1 of Sebastiscus albofasciatus. Taxonomy (NCBI): domain Eukaryota; kingdom Metazoa; phylum Chordata; class Actinopteri; order Perciformes; family Sebastidae; genus Sebastiscus; species Sebastiscus albofasciatus. The sequence continues at coordinate 20,981 of CAKAOI010046377.1, forward strand.
GGAACTCTACTATTCTGGTGCGTTTAGAGCCAGAATAGAAGATTAACAGATAAGAGAGGGAGGAGGGCTAGTGTTAAATATAATCTTCTCCCACTGAGTCAGATACGTTAATGTTTAGACTGATCACAGAACAGCTGTAACAGATCTCAAACTTCAACCTGATGTCCCAATTTGAACTTTTGGTGAAATGTTCACCTGTAGTAATAAAGTAGTTATATAATAATAATAATAATGGAACATCTGAGTGATGATCACAGATGAGCAAACCTGATGCATTTAAATATAAAATCAATTGACTGACCAAGGAAGGTGTTTAAACTGTGACGGCTTCAGATTGATCACAATAACTCACTTTTAATCAAACCAGTAACACTGTCAGTGGTGGAAGAAGTACTCAGATCCTTTACTACAGTAAAAGTACTACTGTGAAAATACTCCACTGTAAGTTAAAGTTATGTGACCTCATCCTTGGAGGACCTCTTCATGATCCAATCAGGACTGACCTGCTCAACTATGTAAAACCTACTTCTATCATCACTGCTGTCACACACTCACCTGCTCCTCTACTTCACTCATCACTCACAGGTGAGTACAACCTTTACTGTCATTGTACAGAATACAATGACATTAGGAATGCTCTAGAATGACTGGAATTATTGCACTTAGGGCTGCCAATCGATTCAAATATTTAAACGCATGATTGTCCATGATTCATCCTGATTAATCGCAAATTAATCACACATTTTTTATCTGTTCTAAATGTACCTTAAAGGTAGATTTGTCATGTATTTAACACTCTTATCAACATGGGAGTGGACAAATATGTTGCTTTATGCAAATGTATGTATATATTTATTATTGGAAATCAATGAACAACACAAAACAATGACAAATATTGTCCAGAAACCCTCACAGGTACTGCATTTAGCATAAAAATATACTCAAATCATAACATGGCAAACTGCAGCCCAACAGGCAACAACAGCTGTCAGTGTCAGTGTGCTGACTTGACTATGACTTGCCCCAAACTGCATGTGATTATCATAAAGTGGGCATGTCTGTAAAGGGAAATTTGTGCGTACCCATAGAACCCATTTTCATTCACATATGTGGAGGTCAGAAGTCAAGGGACCCCTTTGAAAATGGCAATGACAGTTTTTCCTCGCCAAAATTTTGCGCAAGTTTGGAGCATTATTTAATCTCCTTCACGACAAGCTAGTACCAATGGATTCATTAGGTTTTCTAGTTTCATACAATACCAGTATCTTCACTCTAGCTTTAAAACTGAGCTACAAACCTAAAAATCACAAGAAATTAGTGGCGTTAAAACGAATTTGCGTCAGTGTGTTATTATCGTGTTAACTTTGAAAGCCCTAATTGCACTACAATAAGAGTATTTATTGCACTAGAATAAATTTAATTATTGCACTTGAATAAATTGATTGATCCACTGTAACCTGCTGCTCCCACATAAAGAGTATCGCAATACGAGTTATAACGGAGCAGTTTCTCTCCGGCAGGTTTGAAGTCGTCTCCTCATCATGTCAGACTCCATCAGAACTGTGGACAATGTGAAGACCTTCCTTCAGTCCTGGAAAGGCTTCGATTCCCAGCAGATGAGGAAGTTCTACGACAGCTGGGCAGAGACGTACGACCAGGTCAGATGATCAACATCACACCACCAACTGATTATCAATTATAAATATACAGCTGCCTTCCTCAGTCAAGCTCCACTAGAATGAACCAAGAAAAAGACAAAAGTCAGACGATTAAACAAAAATTACAGACGATGAATGAAAAGTCCATCGACCTTTTCTATAAGAAGTGTCAAACTATTTAATTTACAACCCGTCGCGTTGTAAATTAAATAGTGTGACCCTTCTTATATAATCAACCTCCTGCTTTGAATGTTATCAGCCAATTGAATGGCATTATCAACAGTTATCAGCCTAATAGATATAGGTTAGAAGGCGCCTGCTACACCTACTAGTAGGTTCAGAAGGCCGTTAACATCTATTCACACGGTTGATCACCGATATGAATACAAGAAGACGACGCCGACCTCTAGTGGCCGTAGTAAAGGAAGAGGTCAGGTGACGTAAAGAAAAGGTCAGGGGGGGATTGACAGGTCAAACAAACACAGGACTTTCTCCCAGGGGACCACCGTTCGTGTCCTGTGTGAAACCAGAAGTAACACTGACTTAATTTACCTTACTTGTCCCATTATAGCCTCAGCCTCTCTATCCCATTATAACCAGTCTACTTGTTAGGTTTAAATTTTGGACCCCATTAGCAAAGACGGACTCAGGTAAGTAAAAAATGAAACAGAGTTTATTTTCCAACCAGGAAACCAAAATTGCAGGCAGGGTGGCAGGGAGCTGGCAGGCTCGTGACGAGTCAAAAATGAAACATGAGACTGGAGCAAATGGAATCTCGAAGCCACCGGAGAACACGGAAGCAGAACAGCAACAAGGCACCAAGGAACATGTGAGCAGGAAAAAACACCACAGGTAAGTAACACTATCAAAAGACACTAGGAAAAATAGTAGACTTGAAAAACATTAGAGAAGGTACTCAGAGCAACTACCGAACGAGACGGAATTATCTGGCGAAGTAGTGGAGTCCAGACCAGGCTTTTATGGAGGGGTTGATTAACTGAATGAAGACCTGGTGTGCCTCGTTGCTGCCCTGGGAGGAGCCAGCCACGCCCCCTGCCACACACATTCCCTGCCAGGAGAAAAAAAGAGAGAACAGGAAGGGGAAAACAAAACACCAGACAACACAACAAACAAAACCAACAGAATCGTAACAGTCCCCCCCCCCTTCCCTCAATGGATGCCTCCTGGCGGCCTACCAGGCTTGTCCGGGTACTGGACATAAAAGTCTCTGAGTAGATCTGGGTCCAAGATAAGGGAATGAGAAATCCATGACCGTTCCTCTGGACCATAACCCTCCCAATCGACCAGGTACTGAAAACCCCGACCTGAGGGCTGCCCGGGCTTCGTGCCAGGCTCGGCGGGCACGCCGAAGATGCCCCTGCACTGATGGGACTGCCACGTCTGTCTCCTGGGCTGGGAAGAGTGGGGGCTGGAAGTCATAAAAGGAGACATGCCAGTGGCAGAACAAACCAGGGAGTTGTGGGCATATTAAATCCAGGGGAGGTGGGTGGACCAGGAGGCCAGATGACGAGTGGTGACACAACGAAGGGCTGCTTCCAGGTCCTGATTTGCCCGCTCCGTCTGTCCGTTGCTCTGTGGGTGGTAGCCTGATGACAAGCTGGCCGATGCCCCCAACGCCTGGCAAAAAGCTCTCCACACCTGGGAGGAGAACTGCGGACCTCTGTCTGAAACAATGTCCTGAGGAATCCCACGTAATCTGAACACATGCTGAGTGAGCAGAGTAGCAGTCTCTAAGGCAGAAGGACATTTTGGCAGCGGAATGAAACGCACAGCCTTGGAAAATCAGTCAACTATAGTCAAAATAGTGGTATTACTTTCAAATGGGGGCAGGCCCGTGACAAAAGCCACAGCGATGTGAGACCAAGGCCGGTGTGGAATGGGAAGGGGCCGAAGAAGACCAGTGGGGGCACGGTGAGACGCTTTACTGCAGGCGCAGACGTATTCCTTGGTGTCTGCGGACATGGAGGGCCACCAGAAGCGCTGCTGAAGCAGGGTCAAGGTCTGATGAAAACCTGGATGGCATGCCACCTACAAAGCGTGTCCCCACTGGAACACTGGAGATCTGACGAACGGAGGCACGAACAGTCGGTCCGGTGGGCATCCCTCAGGAGACGGATTCTGCTCTTGGGCCTCCTGGACCACACTTTTAATCTCCCACCTGGCTGCTCCTACCACGCAGGAAGATGGTAGGATGGTCTCCTCCACAATCACCTCAACCGGAGGGGCGAACTGACGTGACAGGGCATCGGGTTTAACATTTCTGGAGCATGGCCAGTAGGTAAGAGTGAAGTTGAACCGGCCCAGGAACAGCACCCACTGAGCCTGGCGGGAGTTGAGCCTACGGGCAGAACAAAGGTAAGACAGGTTCTTATGATCAGTCCAAACAACAAATGGATGAGAGGTACCCTCCAGCCAGTGTGTCCATTCTTGAAGGGCCAAAACCACTGCAAGCAGCTCACGGTTCCCTATATCATAACTCTTCTCCGCCGGGGTAAGCCGGCGGGAGAAGAAGCGCAGGGATGTAGCTTTTGATCAGAGGTGGAGCGCTGGGAGAGGACCGCCCCCACACCAGAGTCCGAAGCGTCCACCTCAACAACAAACTGAGCTGCAGGATCAGGGTGGGTTAGCACAGGAGCAGAGGAAAATAAACACTTTAACTTAGCAAATGCTGCTTCGGCAGCAGGCAACCACTCAAAAACAGTCTTAGTAGCTTGGTTAGCGGTGTAGCAACTCAACTATAGTCACGGATAAACCTGCGGTAAAAATTGGCGAATCCCAGAAACCTCTGAAGTTGCTTTCTTGTTCAGGCTTGGCAGGGTCGGTTCTGGTCTGCCCTTTCTCCACCACAAAACCCAGAAAACTGACAGAAGACACATGAAATTCATATTTCTCCACTTTGACAAACAGTCTGTTCTCTAGCAGACTTTGAAGCACCAATCTGACGTGCTGAACATGTTCTTGAGGTGTACGTGAAAAAATCAAAATGCCATCCAAATACACAAACACAAATCGGTTGAGCATGTCACGTAGAACATCATTAATGAGTGCCGGAAAAACAGCAGGTGCATTAGTCAGCCCGAAAGGCATAACAAGGTACTCAAAATGACCCAAAGGTGTGTTAAATGCTGTCTTCCACTCGTCCCCCTCCTTAACTCTCACCAAGTGATAGGCGTTGCGAAGGTCTAACTTCGAAAAAATGGTGGCTTGGTGGAGGGGGCCGAAGGCAGAGTCAAGAAGTGGCAGCGGATACTGCCACTTCTTGACTTCTTAAGCTCCTTCTTGAGGAGCTTAATGTTATTTAAGCTCCTGTAGTCAATACAGGGGCGGAGAGTCTTGTCCTTTTTGTCCACAAAGAAAAACCCCACCCCCATGGGTAAGGAAGAAGGACGAATGAGGCCAGCAGCTAGGGAGTCTGTATATAAGCCTCCATGGCCTCTTTCTCAGGCCTAGAGAGGTTATATAGTCTGCTGGAAGGATAGTGGGCACCAGGGAGCAAATTAATGCCACAGTCATAAGGTCTATGAGGTGGTAATGCCGAGGCTCAATCATTGTTAAAAACCACCTGGAGGTCATGATACTCAGAGGGAACGGAGGTGATATCTGCTGGTCTAGGTGGAGACAACGGTAGGAATGACGGAGTGTAAGCAGTGGGAATGACAAAATAGACTCCAATTAGTAATGGATGAGGTGGACCAGTCTATGTGTGGGTTGTGGAGCTTGAGCCAAGGGAGACCTAACACTAATGGTGAAGTCGGTGATGAAATGATGCAAAGTGAGATGGTCTCGTGATGGTTACCAGATAGAAGCAGTGATAATGGAGCAGTACGATGAGTGACATGGGCTAGTAGTTTTCCGTCAAGGGCAAACATGTCCTTAGGCTCAGGAAGAAGCTTGGAGGGAAGATTGGACTGTGAAACAAAGTCAGAGTCAATAAAATTGTCATCTGCACCAGAATCCACCAAAACTTGGGTAGGAAAAGAATCCCGTAACCAAGACACAGTACCTTTGAGTTGAATGCAGCTTGAGGAGGGGGAAACAGCAGATGTTTGGCTCACCAGCACCCTCCCGTGGCTGATGAGCCCGCTCTTTTGGTAGAGCGGGGCAGTGAGCAATGATGTGACCATCTTGACTGCAATAAATGCAGAGCCACTGGCGAAAACGGTGTTGTCGTTCAGCAGGTGTAAGCCTCATCCTTCCCAACTGCATGGGTTCCTCGGAATAGGAGGGTACTGAGGCCGACGGCGGAGAGAAACTGGAGGAAGGCGGCTGAAGAGTCTCCGATGGTGCCGGCTGTCGAGAGGGCTTGGGCTGATTGAGGGGAACAGGGACACTTTCCCTGCGCCTTTCACGCAGGCGATTATCTAAACGAATAGCCAAAGAAATTAACTCCTCAAGAGTGGAGGTCTCACCCTAGCAGCAAACTCATCTTTTAGCTCATTGCTTAACCCACAAAGAAAAACTCCTTGAAGAGCTTTCTCATCCCAACCGCTCGGCTGCGAGAATGCGGAAATCAATAGAGTATGTGAAAACCGAATCAGAGCCCTGGCGTAAAGAGAGGAGCCAGTTACTGGCTTCCTTCCCCTGTAGCGGGTGGTCAAACACCTTAAGCATTTCTGCTGAGAAAGACAAAAAAGAATGGCAAATGGGCGAGTTACTATTAGCCATAGCCACAGCCCAAGCCGATGCTTTTTCTGAAAGTAAACTCATAATAAAAGCAACTTTAGATCTATCAGATGAGTAAGTAAGAGGTTGTTGATCAAACACAAGAGAACACTGGTGAAGAAACTGACTGCAAAACCTTACAACTCCTGAATACCTGGCACGAAAGGCTCACGGGGATCGCTGGGCTGGGTGGCTGGAAGACCCGGAGCGGAAGATGGAGTTGGAGCGTAGACCAGAGTCGACGTCGTGGTAAGATGAGTAGATACCTGGTTTAGGCGGCCGCCGAGCTGATTCACACTGGTGGTAAGGTTGTGAAGTGTGTCCATAATGTCTTGGAGGGCCTTGTCATGCATCCCAACAAGAACGCCTTGAGACGACAAAGCGTGCCGGATTTCCCATTCTCCATTTTGGCCAGATAATTCTGTTAGGTTTAAGTTTTGTTTTGGACCCCTGAAGCAGTGATGGACTCAGGTAAGTAAAAAATGAAACAGAGTTTATTTTCCAACCAGGAAACCAAACAACACAACAAACAAAACCAACAGAATCGTAACACTACTCAGCCTCTCTGTCCCACTATAACCAGTGTGGTGTGGCAATTCATGATTAATAAAGCACAAAGTAAAAGTCAAAAATAGAGAGAAGTGGAGAAGTCAGTGTTTTATACACACTGACACTTGTCAGGAAAAGATAATAAATTAATGATTATCACTGAGCTGGAACAGAATAGAACATCCTATTCTGCAGGGCCACATTTCTTTGGCCCTGGACACTGGGAGAGAGAGCAGAGAAACCAGTTAAAACCAGTGCTGTCAGGTTCTCCAGGTCAAAGGCAATCTCATCTATCTCGTGTGCGTTGTTTACAATTCGTAAAATAACAACTCTTGTTGGTCACTTTCCTTGTGGTCATCGCTCTATACCATGCGTTATCGATGTATAAAAGTAAATCATGTGCATATAATAACACTTTGTTCATCCTCCTTGTCCATAAACACCTTGACACCCAGTTACAGCAGATACAAATTAAATAAAATGGAGGAGAAGGGACAGACAAACTATTTATCTGTTAGCTCAAAGATATTCAGTTTATACTTTTATCAAACATAAAGAAATGAGTCCTCACATTGTCGAAGCTACAACCATTGTTTGAGAACTTTAACACATGTTACATCAACAGGACACGGAGATGATTAACTACAGAGCGCCATACCTGGTGGTAGAATTCCTGAACGCCAACTTCTCTGGGAATCGTGAGGAGGTTCAGGTTCTGGACGTGGCCTGTGGGTCTGGACTGGTCGCTAAACTGGTGAGTAAAAAACGTTTCACTTTAAACCTCAATGTTCCTGGATGATTGAACCATACTGTAGGGTTATGTTACATTATCATTTAGAGTCACTTCACCTCACTTATTGACATATCTAAACCAGCTTAACCTCTTAAGCCCTAGGGTGCTGGAAGGTGTGGTTCGCCTAGACAGATATACCCAAAATAAATCAAGAATAGCTCCACCACTACCAGGTCTATATGCATGATCTTGGTCTCTATGGATAGGTAAGACCTCCGAGAATTCATCTCCAGTGTCAGTAACATTGTGACTGTTACTATGCCCGAGTAAACTGTGATGAACCAAAGGAAAAATTTACATTTTTATCCTGGCCTAACCTTTTTTCTGGATTAGACAGTGGATAACACCATTATAGCAACGATGCCATGCACAGAGATGCCACTGAATTCATTCAGCAACTCCTTGACTACAACTGTGCCAAAACAGATATAAATAACACAAAGCACATAAATGCTACAAAGGTTTTAGTGAGGATAGGACCAGGAGGACTCTCCATTTGGCCACTTAGATACCCAAAGTGTGCCAAATGGGTTTTCTACCTCTTGAAAGGGAATCTGGCTATAAAATACTGCTGATATCCACTACAGGAGGCTATGTACACACAATGGAGCCTTTGACCATGACATTCACCCTGTGCATCATCACGTTCTACCATTGTGCACAGTATAAAGTCAATAAAATACAACTAAATTGTATAATTTTGACTCCAATGGAGTAGTTTTATTATAATAATGAAATATGATCAAGTAAAACTTAGATAATAACAAATAAGATCAATAACAATGTAAATAAGATAACAAAAAATAATCCAAAGTCAAGTATGAACATTCAATATAAAAATTTTATAAAGTAAAAATACAATTTCTTGTGCGTTGATTTTGTAACTATATTATATATATATATATATATATATATAATATTGAAATCATTGCCAAACAAACATTGTTTGGACTAAATACACTTGGAGTGTTATTTTAGTAGCGTTAAGGCCTCGTCTTTTAGAAACTATTCAGAAAAAAGACCATCACAGCATTTTATGAAGTTTTTAAAGGCAGTGTTTTAACACGCAGCTTACCGGTTACTCGGTACCGGGTCCGTTGGGTAAAAGAGATTAAACTGTGTCGCAATATAGTTTCACGTAAAGGGAAGTTCAGGGGCTCAACAAAATCACTAAAATTCATAGAAATTTGGACGGTAATTGTTGAGATATTTTGCTGTAGACAAGAAGTTTTCAAAGTAAGAGGCGTGAGAGAAAGACACTGTGTGAGGTGAAAGGGACAGGTGTATGCAGGTATTATAAAATCAACAGGAGGTTGGGTATTCCATGGCCCTGGGTGTTGGTTGTTTCCTGTTTTATTTTGAAAGTCACACTCCTCATGTGTCATGTCTTGTTTTACTTCCTGCCTTTGTCTTTTTCCCGCCTGTTTTCTATAGCTGCATCTCATTTGTTGTTTTTTCGCCTCCTCGTCTCCTCGCTCCTCGATCCTCCGACTGTGACCCGGAAATCGATCTCAGTCCTCCATCTTGAAGGACGTCCCAATTCATAAAATGCAACTCGAGGAGCAAGGATCAAGGAGCGAGGAGGCTTGCCGGAGGAGCTATGAGCGAGGATACACCAGTGTCTCCTCCACGGAAGTTTATCACCAACCGACACGCCCCCTTATTGGATATCAGTTATTGATTGGACGCTGCGCCGATCGGACTGATCTGATACATCAACATCACTGAGTTTTATACCGGAGTGAAGACAGCTCACAGATTAAACGTTTTATAGTTTAGTTGTCTTCTGATTCACCATCTAGTTATAATCTGTGTTAACTGAAGGTGTGAACAGCAAACGGACCATGTTGATGGTAAAGTGTTCCAGCAGCAGAAGGACCTGCAGTATCTCTGCTTCACACACGGCGGCTGAAGGAGTCTGACACTGAAAGGGGTTTATAAAATCTGACAATGAACAGACCTCAAACAACTTTCTTTATTTATTAGAAAGAGTTTTCTTTTAATGATCTGTTGTTTCCCTGTTAATTTTTATTAAGGTTACAGTTAAAGTCAGAGAGAGTAGAAGGGTCTGTCTTTTACACCTATTACATAATTTATCCTCATTTCCATTCAGACACATGTGAGGCTGATAACTCCTGAGCGTGAGTTTGATATGAGTTACATCATTTACATTTTCCCTGAAACATTCAGCCTAATACATAACTTCTACTGTCAGAATATCAATTAATACTGACGCCAATAATGAATAAAGAATATAAAGATATTGTGCCAGTAGAGATGGTTCCTGGTCCTCTAAGCAGGACTCAGTCCACAGTAGAAATACAGACTGCAGCTGTTATTCATGTGCAGGTGTTTGTTAAACAGGTAACAGGCTACAGAGGGAAAACACTGCTGCTCTGCCACTGAGAATAACTGAGTGTCTTTATTAGTATTATTAGATCAGTTCAGACATAAACAGCTGTTAAAGTCGACTGACAGCTGATCCAGCTGTGATCAGCTGCTGCTGTCATCAGAAACGGACATTGCTTCACATGACGCTTCAGAGGAAAGGACGTCTCATGTCTCTAAAAACATATTTCCTTGTTTCCTCTCTCCTCGAGTCTTTTCCTCGCCTCCTCCGCTCGAATCTCCCGTAGGCGGGACTAAGACGCGAGGAGAGGAGTCGAGGAGAGGAATCGAGCCTTATAAAATGACAAATGGGAAAGGCCCCATGTCACCTTTGCTTCATTAGTTAATTAGTCCCTTGTGTATTTAGCCTGTGTGCTTTCCCTCTTTCTGTTGTCAGGTCATCTGCGTTTGTCCCTCATGTTCCTTCAAATCAATGATCAGACAAAAATCTCAATGTTTAGAGGTTAAAAAGTCAGTGTTAATGTTGGTCATCTTCTTCTTCTTGTAATTATAGATGGCTGAACTGGGCTTCAGGCACTTTGTGGGAGTGGACGGCAGTAAACTCATGCTGGAACAAGCTGCTAAGACTGGCCTCTATCAGGACCTCAAACTGGCCTTACTGGGAACAGAACCACTGCCTGCACAGACTGGTACCCTACACTCACACTCATACTCACTCTTCTCAGATCACAGCTAAATAGGGTTTGTAGCTCTCTTCTTCGTGAAGAACAACATCTGTAACTTTAAAGTTGCTATGAGGAACTACAATCTTGTGTGTATTTTGGCGGTCCCTGTGGACTAAAACGGCAGTATTTCTGAGCACCAGAGTCCCTTTAGAAAACCTCTAATTTTACTGTAGCAGGGTCTGACAGTCTGGTGCCTCCCTTCCCTCCAGCGGGCCCAGCAATACGTAATGGGCCTCCAGCAGTGTGGTGTCAGCTCCCAGCGGGAACCGGCGGAGCAGCGAGGCGAAGCTCTGCTCCTGGTCGGAGGAGGAGCCGCTCCTGCCAGGCGCAGAGCTCTCTGCCTCCCGGCGGAGCTCTGACTGCAGGTCAAATCGGCAGGAAGCCAGATCTGGATCTGTCTGAGGTGGGCTGGTTGCTGGTGGAGGCCCCACTGTAATCTGAGTTGAAGGAGTTTCTGGTGAACCTGCGTGATTTCTTCTGATTTTGCGCGGAATCCGTCTTGTTTACTTATGTAGGTCATATAGAGGCATCAGTATTAAATTGAGACTGTTTCATCCATCCATCCATTTGCTTCCTCTTATCCGGGGCCGGATAGAGCAGAGACCCAATTCTGAGGTCCCCGATCCGGACACTCTCCTCCCCCTGGCTGCACCTTGAGATCCTGTCCATGATGTTTAGACATGATGGGCGACATCTGAATATAGTCAGCTTGGCGTTGGGGGGCATGTGATTTACCTTTTCACACAAAATGCCTCCTCCTCCTCCTCCTTTGCTTTCAGGTACGTTTGATGTGGTGGTAATCATCGGCGCTTTACGTGAAGGTCATGTGCCGGTCAGCATTCTCAGGGAGCTCTGCGACGCTGCAAAACCAGGTAACCAACACTAGTCACTTGTTTTCATGGGAGCATGAATTGAGAGAGCCACTGGCTGTTGTACTTAATAGTATATAAGTGTCTGTATGGGAAGTTTCATTATATGCAGATGATTTACTATTATATGTTAGTCACTCCCCAGATTCAGTTCCAAACATCATGTGACAACAATGACGGTGGCATTAAGTTCTGTACAAATTGATTTTCACTGCATGGCAGTGGCATAGTCTATTTCTACCTTAAAATGTTTTCAGAGGTAGATTTTGGTGGATTCTTTAGACGGAATAACAGAAAGTTTACGAGCAGGTTGCATGTTGTTTCCTGTTTGAGACTGAGTGATGAAGTTACACGATTGGTCGGCAGAGTGTTGGAGTTTCCTCATTGGCTGTTTCTCTTTCAAAATGAAAAGGCGGGAACAGTCCTTTATGCAAATGAGCCTGTCCAGTGCGACGTTTCCGGCCCACGAAACTTGGACCAAGTTGTGAAACTAGGCAAACTAGTTCTAAAATGAAACCAGAGTCAGCAGTGGCGTAGCCTATTTCTCTCTTTAAATGTTTTCAGAAGTAGATTGTGGTGGATAGTTTAGACAGAATGACAGAAAGTTTACGAGCAGGCCGCCATGGCGGAGTCTACGGATGACTCAGGGAGATCTCTGGGTTACGAATTCCCCTGAGAGTCTTACAGGAGACGATATGAGAGGATAATAAAACGTATTCTTCTCCACTGTAATATTTTTATTTCTGCAGGAGGATACATTTGCATGTCGAGGTCAGACTCAAAGTCCGAGTGTGGAAAGGAATACAAGGTGTCTATGGAGAAAGAGCTGCAGCTGATGGAGGAGGAGAGGCTGTGGACTCATGTGATAACCGAAGAGATGCACAAACACATGATGGATTTTGATAGTGATGAATACCTCCATGGAACCATGCACCTGTACAAGAAGTCACTTGTTTAGGGATAAATTGCAAGAAATTCACAATATACTTAAAATGTAATCTGTGAGCACATTTTCTGAATCATGTGAAATTATTGTTGTATTGACTACACCAATATTATTTTCTGTTGTTAATTTGCCTACATTGTGTTCATTTATCACAAGAGACTCACCAAGAAAATAAAAATATTGCAGAGCATTTTACTGAAAGATGTTTCTAACATGGGAAGGCAAAAATAATGATAGTTTCTAATATTTTGGAAAAGCAAAGACTCCCGTGGGATGGAGTTGGTGGTCTTAGCCGACTGATGGTGGTTGGAAAACCATGTTGCCTAAAATGCTCACACCTCTGTTGACAATAATTGTAACGTGTGCCTTATTAGTATGCTGTATTATCTCTTGTGCTAAAGCTATGATTGCCTCTTTGATCAAGTCTACCATTGGAAATATGTGCATTTGCCACAGCACACTTACTGAAAGACAGTGTTGTTTGAGCCACCTGGTTCTTCAGATCACAGCGGTGAGTGAGTCCTGGTCCTCAGGCATCAGACCCCCACTTCTACACCCTCTTTGACGTGGAGGTTGAGGTTAGAGCCCCAGACTCCAGCTGTGGACGGTCTTTACCTTCAGCGCTGAGTTCCAGGGGTTTCTCTCACACGAGTGATCTTGCTTACAACGCCAAGTTTGTGGGGGCAATTTTTGTTAGATAAAGCACAAAGTCAAAGTCAAAACTTGTCTTTTGGTAAGTGTGATTCAAGCATCTGCAGATGGACCCGCGAGCACAGTCAACTGAGTGAGCGGAAACAAATTATCCCAGAAGAGTGGAGAAATCAGTTTTTTTATACACACTTGACACTGACATTTGCAAGGTCAGGGAAAGATAGTAAATGAATCAGTATCTCTACGCTGGTACAGAACAGCATCTTAAGACACTAGCAGTTTGTTATTTATAGCGGATTAAAATGTAGGCATCATGCCTCCGCTTCTACACTCTCTTTGATGAGGAGGTTGAGATTAGAGTAAAAATAAAAAAAACTGGAAACAGCTGTTTTTCATGGTGCTAGAAACAGTTGTTTTGCTGGAAACCTCTTCATCATCCCTTCATCATCCCTTCATCAGCTTGGAAGCAAAGGAAGAACTTGTTTTTGACTGTCATAAAAATGAGCATGGGGATGACCATCATATACTATCATCATGTTGTGAACCATTCATTCACCAGTCATTATGTTTTATGTCAATATGGGTAATAACACTGTGTATATATTTATCAAGAACTGCACTCCAAATTTTAACATCAATCCAAAATTTCATTGCTAGGACTTAAAAATGCCCGTAGTTGTAAAAACACCCAAAATTAAAAGATTACAATAAAAGTATGAAAAAGATACTATAAAAAATACTATAACTATAACAAATATGTACAATACAACTGTTTTAGAATGACAGGGTTGTACTGGTTAGTGCAAAAGTCCACAGCTGACAGTGAAGAGAGTGACTCAATAATTCTGAGATAAAGTGCTGCTGTCGTCTTTTTTTAAAGATGTACAGTTGAGTTTCTCTGACTGTCGCTGGTTTTAATACACCGCTTCTCAGAATATGACATGATGATGACATGAAGACGGATGACGTGCAGACTGTATTATTAGCACATAGAAGTTTGCTTTCAGGGATTTCTGCCAGAAAGAGTTAATTTTAACCTAAAACACGTTCTTCTTCTAAACCTCACCAAGTCTGTGTGTTACCTAAACCAGGAGGTTTCTGTCAGAGTTATGAGGGAAGTACCGATAAAAGAAGTGGTGTTGTCAGGGGGTTTGGAGATCTCGCTTACAGATCTGTTGAAAGAAGAGTTCTCGGAAAAAGAACGAAAGGAGGAAGTCAGAAAGTGACCAAACATATTTCCTGAATTATTTCACAATCTGCCCGTCAGTCAGTCAGTTTACAGTCTTTACTGTCTGGAGAAGAAGTCGACTCTTAAAACTGAGGATGGAAGTTTTGAACAGAAACATTCTCTGGAGCTTCATGTTCCTTCTGGCAGGTAAAACTGAATCTGTCTCTTGGTTCTGTTGTTATAATTTTTCATTTCTCTCAAGAACAGATTCACAGTTTTTCTTTCATCTGTTTCTGATTCTTGGTCAAAATTCAACATCGCAAAACAAATCCTAACAGAATTATTATATCTGATTATTACAGACACATTTATTCATATTTATTGAGTTTCTTTGTTACTTTAAACGAGTACTGCACTTAAGTACATTTCTGAGGTACATGTACTAGCAGGTCAGTATTTAAACGTCTGTATTTTGTTGTCAATGTGATTTCTTTAATGTTCTTTATTTCTGTTTTCTTTTGTTTGTCTTCCTGTTCTGTAAATTACTTTTGCAAAGTGCTTTATAAATAAAATTATGTTGAGTAAAGTACATAAATAAAATACAGAATTAAAAAGCTGCTATCACATTATCCCTTTAATAATAATAATAATAATAATAATAACAACAACAATAATGATAATAATAATAATAATAATAATAATAGTAACACTCTGAGAGGGGCCATCGTGCCAAATAAGTACTTATATGCCAATTTGCCGTCTAAACCGGTAGAAAAAAATTCCTTCATTTAATCATCCATCAAAATATTAAACAGCAACAAGTAGGTCTGGTATTGTATGATATGATTTTATTGAGAACTAATATATTGAACATGTATTATTTATTATCTGTTTTGATTATACCTGATTTTATGATTTGAAACTACTGTCTTTTATTACCTTTTATTATTTTAAAGAATTACCGTCTCACACTCAACATGTGAACTTAAGCGTGTTCATGCATGAGTGTATGTATGATATACTGTATGTTTTATGGGTGTATGTTAGTGATTTTGGTATGTTGTGTGATGCAGTGGCTCAGAGACAATCCAGATTTTTTTCCAAGACAAATTTCCCTGCAGGAAAATAAAGTTTATCTTATCTTATCATTTATGTTTGTTTTTTTTAATCATAATAATATTTATGATTTATTTATTATAATACTTGGGTAGTTTTATAACATTTTTAATACAGGATTAATTTATTTACTGTTACTGCAGTAAATGATGTGAGTACTTCCTGTATTGTTGGTTATTCTGATGTCACAGATGTATTTTCTTCACATTCTCACTTCCCTTCATGTGTCTATTACTGAACACTTATCATAAACACTTCTTTGAGCGCTTTTACTCATTTCATTCTGCATGTATACAGTATGGAGGATGGAACCTGCCAAAATCAAAAATTATTAAATA
Organism: Sebastiscus albofasciatus; assembly: GCA_916701655.1. Taxonomy (NCBI): domain Eukaryota; kingdom Metazoa; phylum Chordata; class Actinopteri; order Perciformes; family Sebastidae; genus Sebastiscus; species Sebastiscus albofasciatus. Next base: position 36,826 of record CAKAOI010046377.1, read on the forward strand.
AATGACTCAATAAATATATAAATATCATCAAATGTCCTGTAAATGAAATAATTTACAGGTTCTTCTGAACAACAACTTGAAATAATAAAGTAAAAACTTAAAAATCAAACGGTGAGAGTTGGCGTCCATGTTTGTTTTGGTACAAGAACACTTGAATAGTTGAGGCCTTTCCCATTTCTGATTTTATACGGCTTGACTCCTCTCCTCGACTCCTCTCCTCGAGGCATGAAGCAACGTCCGTTTCTGATGACAGCAGCAGCTGATCACAGCTGGATCAGCTGTCAGTCGGCTTTAATAGCTGTTTATGTCTGAACTGTACTAATACTAATAAAAACACAGTTATCAGTGGCAGAGCAGCAGTGTTTTCTCTCTGTAGCCTGTTACCTGTTTAACAAACACCTGCACATGAATAACAGCTGCAGTCTGTATTTCTGAACCATCTCTATTGGATCAATATCTTTTATATTATTTATTCATTATTAGTGTCAGTATTAATTGATATTCTGACACTAGAAATGATGTATTACGCTGAATGTTTCAGGGAAAATGTAAATGATGTAACTCATATCAAACCCGACGTTCAGGAATTATCAGTCTCATGTGACTGACCTCAGTGTGAACACCAAAAACAACGTTTGAAGCCAGAAAAGTTTCTGTGTCTGTGTGTAGAAAAAGGCCACAAATACAATTTAATATGAGATCAAATCACAGGTCTGTAAATTTAGTTCTACAGTCAGACCAAAGACAAAGAGAATCAGATACACTGAATTCTGTTATTAATTTCTTTTTTTTAAGTTATTTTTTGGGGGCATTTTATTGACAGTGGATAGAGTCTTGGAAAGGGGGGAGAGAGAGAGTGGATGCGGAAAAGGCCGCAGGCCGGATTCAAACCCAAGCCACCGCGGTCAGGACTGAAGCCTATTACATGGGCGCCGCTCTACCAACTGAGCTAACCAGGCAACCTCTGTTATTGATTTAATGCAACCCTGTTTGTCTCCAGGTGCTGAGGATTATGGTGTGAACTATCCGGGTCCTGGTTGTGCTGTGAAAGGATCGACTGTCACCCTCCCCTGCACCTTCACACCACTTAAATCTGTCATGGACAATGGAAGAGAGGTTTCAGTAGAGATCATCAGAGTCATCTGGTGCCAGAACCATGAAATCTGTCAGGGAAGCACTCCGTCTGTGTACGACAGCAATTTAACCAACAACAACCCTCGTTACAGATACCTGGGAGACATGAAGGGAAACTGCACTTTACAGATCACAGATGTACAGAAGGAAGATGAAGGAACTCTTCGCTTCAGAGTGGAAGCTAACAACAAGAGAGCAAGTTTTGCTGGCCGATACCCAGGAGTGAAAGTCACCGTCAGTGGTAAGAGCATCATGTTGTTATGCCAACACACTTATTGAATGTTACTGAGTATTAACATTTGTAATCCTGAAGCCCAGTAGTGTGTGTGCAGTAGCCAGATTTCTGTTTTCATAAACTAACGTCTGTGGTTTACATGAGCCTGATAATATTTAACATTTTACAGCATGGAAAGTCCAACAGTCAGAGGGTTTTAGGCATGTTCTGGTTCTGGTAAATGATCACTTTATTTTCATTTTAATATTACTACATTAATACTATCATTAACGCCACTACAGCCACCTCTGCTACCAGTAACAGTATTTGTGTAGTACTTGTGGTCACTGCACTGATGCTGTAAAAAAATGTAAACCGGTCCTTTAATGTACAACATGAAGAGGGTCCAACATCATGTAATGTCAGACCCAGAGGTTGCCCACTGGGTCTGACCGTAAATGATGTTGGACCCTCTTAAGTCTTCATGTTCATGAAACATGAAGTCAACACTGAAGTGCCTTAAACCTGCATACTTTCTAATATCCAGCAGGGGGCGACTCCTCTGTTTGCCAAAAGAAGTCTGGTTGTATAGAAGTGCATGAGAAAATGAGCCTACTTCATGAAAGTTAATTATAACACTTTGGTCGCCTAAAAATGTCTTATTCAGCGTTCGGTTGTATTTAGCTCCACCCTCTCATGTCACTTCTGGTTCCATATAACCAAGATGGCGAGGGCCAAAAACCAAGTAACGCCAACGCCAGAAACACAGGAGGCAGAACAACAGCAGAGATCAGCGCTGATCTTTCTGAATTGGACTGTTTTTGGCAATGAGGCTCATTTGCATTGAAAGGGAACAATTTCGCACCAAATGTCTTCACATCACCTCATTTAAATAGGTGCAAATATCACGCTGTCACAGTCAGAGGTGCATTTCACCCTTTGGGTGCTTTGAGAATTACATGGTTTGTTTTTATCTTGTGCAGGTTTAGTGGCCCCTCAGTCCTTTCATATGTTTCAGGTGGATCAGATATCTGATCTCAGAAAAGCGAAGTAAAAAAATCGAATCTGATCATAGGTTTGAGACTCATTCTAGTCAGGTGTTGAAAAGGTGTGGATGAATCCGCTTCTCAAAGACACTTCTGTCATCTTTCCCCCTCCCACAGAGTAACTACGTCAGTAAGCAGTCGGTAGAGTCTCATCTGATTTCATTCTAATATTACTGCCAAATAAATATATTAACTATTGTTTACCCAATAATAATGTTAATGTAGTAATCGTGGTGATTGAAGTGATGATAAATGCAGCAAAATCACGGGTAATAAATAAAATTCGAACAAGTCTCAAATCATCGTTCATAATCACAGTATAATGTATTGAAACTGCAAACTAACATTTTAAATGTGTTTCAGATGGGATTCCAATGAAGATAGAGAGCTCCAGTGACAGAGAGTTTAAAAAAGGTGAAGCAGTCACTCTGGACTGTAGGCCTACTACAACGTGTACTTTCCACCAACTGGAGGTCACCTGGTTCAGAGATGGCCAACGCCTCTCTGAGTCTGGCCTCGCCCTCCAGCTCGCCGCTCTGGCTGCAAAGGATTCTGGAAACTACACCTGTGGATTGAAGGACACCAGCACACTGTCCCCACCGTACAGCCTGTACGTGGAGGCTGAAGAGGAAGGTTTGTTTGATCCATCTTTATCTGAGAACATTTTCAGGGGATTCAGTCAGACACCGAACTGAGACCAGATCCACAATAAAGAGGTCCCCCTAACACAAACTAATGAGTTCTAGTCAGATCAATTAACAGCGTCTGAACCCTCCTTTAGGGACCAGCAGAATCAGGGAGACCGTGTATGGCCAAAAGGAGGCATGGCCTTGACTTTATATGAAGTACCCGTCTATGTGGCGATCTGATGTTTAGTGAGAATGTAGTCTTATTTTGAAAGGTTGACAGAGAAAGTGAAGGTTTGGATGTTGAGTTGTAAATGCTTCGTGTTAGCCTGATGTTTAACATTTACTGTAGGTTCATAACGAGTCTCTTTATTAAAGTCTGGTGTGTTTAACAGGAAGACATGGAGGACATGGTTACCTGTATCTGACAGTCGCTGTGGTGTTTGGTGTCCTGCTGCTTCTCTTCGCTCTCATTGTGGTCTTCATCAAAAGGTATTTTAATCAAACTGTCTCATTACACAGCTCATGAATTCAACCTGTTACATAATTTATTACTGTACCATTGTCTTACTATCTTCAAATGTCATTGTTAATATATATATATATATATATATATATATATATATT
>CAKAOI010046378.1:0-40695 GCA_916701655.1 Sebastiscus albofasciatus
TATTTTGTTGTGAGAAAGTGTGCTTTTAAGGTGCAAACTGTGCACACTGTAAACGGGTCAAAATGTCTAATGGCGCATTCACAACAATAGAGCGAAGCAAACCTTTTTGCGCGACACGTTTACGTACAATGCCGATGCAAAGAGGCAAATAGACTCAAATTTGTGGTGGTCGATAAAAATGGTGAAAAACGCAAATGGCGTGAATTTTGCGTGTTCACGACGCGCCATTCCCATTTTTGCGGGAGTTGAAATATTTCAACGGAAGCGAGAAATTCACTTGACTGATTGTGAAAGCCTATAAGCGTTGAGATCCTTCTCCTGTCGACACTGACGTCCTGACGTTGTTGAATCAGAAATGGAGAGAAAAAAATCTTGTATGTGTCTGTGGTCACCCAGAGCTACGATAGTACATCATATCTGTACAGAGACCGGAGCAAACTCGATGTATAAACCACAGACTGTCTATGGTAGAAACAACAATGTCACTGCCGTATTTATGCCTTGATGACTTTGTCTTGAGTGCTGATGGAGCAGGTGCATAGCCTGGCACTGATCATCCAAACTCCATTCAGAAAACAAGCAATTTAAAAGATGTTTAATTGTCGTCTTGTGGACAGACCTGACAAAGCATGAATTCAGACTTTTTACAAATCGGCATCATTATGTAGTTATTTCAGCATCATCTTTATCTGTTTATTGCAATTTAATCACAGCACAATCTGTTTACTTTGGGTTCATAGCGCAGTAGTGACGTGTGGCTTGCTAGATACAGTCTGTGAATACAGCTCGCTGTCGGGTGATGTTATGAACCCAGACACCACGACGTTTGTTTCTTGTGACATATCTGGGACTTCCACAACTTACGAAGCAGCAACAGTGGTTATTACTTCCATGGTTGATGACGGAAATGGCGGAAAGAAAAGTTGTTGGTATCTATGGAGACAAGCTCCTTCTCCTCTCCTGCACGTCTAGCGCGAATGAACACAAATTATATCCAACATAAGAGCTGAAAGCAATTGATCCGTCATTTAAAGCACAAGAGAACAGCTGAAATGTGATTCTTGTTTCAGTTTAGAGGTGGAGGTGTGCAAGAAAAATTTCATGTACTTCAACATCCACTCTGTTTGCATGCTGTTTTTTTGTTAATTTATTATTAATCCCTGATGATTTGCCTCAAGTATTTTGCGAAAAACTAAATTTTACAAGATTACATTTGAACACACCCAATGGCTTGAACGCATCAAAATGTAACTCAATGCAACCTCTCTACGTTAGCTCCGTCATTTAGCCAAGCAGGACTGTGCTGCCCACCGGCTGCTAACAGCTAACAGCTAATGTTAACTAGCTCTCCTCCTGCTGATTTCAACATGGATTTATTGCTCACAATGTAGCATTATCAGGGACATTTCTATTGTTGCAGCGACGACAGGACGCCGTAGTCCTGAGCCGTGACAGTACTGTAGAAAAATGAGTACTGTCACATTTTCAGAATTTTTGACGTTGACTTGGTACCGAAGTATCGGTCCTCGTGGCATCTAACCATGCATGATTATCGTTGCATCCAACACTGCCCTCCGTCCATCCCTTCCTCCATCCCTTGATCATTCCTCTTTCTCTCTGCCTCTCCATCTCCCTTTGTCCTCATTCATCTGCATGTCTTCTCATTGAACAATTGCCGTGCCATTCTCCCTTGTAGCAATTTCAGTAGTAATGAAACCTCACACACACACACACACACACACACACACACACACACAGTATCTCTCTGAGTCCCTGTGTTTTATATTAGGAGGGGAGATCATAGCAGCCTTACTTGAATGTCTTTTTGCGTGATGAGATTTCTCTCTCTCTGTCTGGCTGTTTGAGTCTTTCTTGCCTGTTGGTAATTTCAGGGGGAAGCCAGCCAGCATCCCAGCAACTCAGAATCGGCTTCATATATATTATATACCTCTGGGGGACCATCTCTCTATCACAGTCTGTGTCTCTCACCCTCTCTCTCTCTGTCGCTCTCTCTATTTCCTCCACTGATTGATATTCTGTAGCAGTAGAAAGCAGCAGCAGCAGCAGCAGCATCATTTGGTCCGTTGTCAGGGAAGGGGAGCCTTGGTTACGGCGTTGTCAACCTGGTTGCCGTTGCGGTAGGCTAGTCACTCAGTTTCCAGGCAGCTTGACTCTCCTCTTTTTGTGTTCATCTCATCCAGCCTCCCTTTTTTCTGCCCTAATCCTTTCTGCCCTTAGTTGTATTCGACATTTGTCATTCTCCATCACTGGGTACAGATGATGCTCTCATCTTCATTTCCTCTTTGTTCTTGACATCACATCTCTTCCCTTTCCTTTCCTCGTTCTTTCCTTTAGTTCCGTTTCATCCTCCTCTTCACCATTTTTTCTCCTTCGTGCTTAATCTTTCTGTCACTGGTGATGCTTTCCTCTTCATCATTTTCATCTTCCTCTCCTCTATTCCTTGCCTCTCTTTGTCTGTTTCCTCCCCCATGCCATTGAATCCATTTCTCTCATCATCTCATTCCTCTATTTTTATTGCTCTTTCATTCATTGTAGAATCAGATTTATCATCTTTCCTCCTTTAGACATTTTGTTTTTAAAAATAACGATCAAATGAAGCTCTTCTAATTATCAGCAGTTTCAGACTTTCATTTGTTTCATTTTGCCTTGTGTTTTCTTGTCCTCCTGTGTCCTTTTACAACCAGCACACACCACTTTCCTTCATTAAAGTCCCCCGGTTTTCGCTCTGATTGCATTTTTAATCAAGTCTTACTTAGTGTTTCCTTTATGCTTCTCTTTTCACCCTGTTTTCCCTTTTTAATTAGACATTCTCATCCGTCATCCATTCCCTCTTCTTTATTTATCTTTTGTTACATAATTAGTTCTTTGTTTTGTTCCTCCTTATTATCCACTCTCCTTTTCTCTGATGGTTTGCCTCTTCTCAGGACCTGCAGGTCTGTGCTCTTGACAATTTCACACGAGCACAAGAGTGACTTGTCTTTGTCAGACTCAGCTGCGGTCTTTATCTCTGCTTTTTGTGTCGTTTTCTCTCCCTCCCTTGTTTCTAACGGTGGCTCTGGGAGTAGATGTCGTATGCCACTCAGCCACTCCTGCACCATATCCATCAGGACTTGTTGATTCATAACTGATACACAGTGCCAGTATACTGTGCCAGTACAAGCAGTTTTGCGGCAGCAGAAAACCGCACTGGAATATAAAGTATGATGCTGATGACACTTCCTGTTTGTTTGAAATGAATACATTTGGTAATTGCTTACATGCCCCAAGATCCTGTGTGTCAGCAGCAGAAGAGATATCTTGTGTTCCCTTGTATAGGTCAAGCTCTAAAACACGGGTTCCTTCATTTCCCACAATGCAACCAGTAGCATCTTTCCCTGACTGATAAACACACATCTTTCATACCTCCAGTTTGTAACACAAGCTTTTTGTTATAGATATGCACCATTATAGTGGCTCACGGCACTATGGTTCAAAACCTTTGTTGCATATCACTCCCCATATTTCTAACAGTGACATAAGCCAATACTCTGTGATATATGTCCCTGAAACAACATGCAAATGTACTGCAGAGAAGTTATGTTTTTATGTTAGTGTATTATTCATTTTACTACTGTTAATTAATAATTAATAATAGTATGTGTTTGTGCAAGGAAACAAATAATGATACATTTAAAAGAGCTGTAGCCCTAATAATTTCTCTCGTATTAAGTCCTGCCCTTGACAAAAGAAACTCTTTGACTTATCAATTAGTTGATTTAATCGACAGATCTGTAGAACTGAGTTTCTCCACAAAGAATCACACTTTAGATGTTGTGTTTACCAGAGTGCTCATAAACTTCTTGAAAATAAATCATTCAGCATGAAAAAAGCATAAAAACCGACTGATCGACTAAAGAAACTTAGTCGACTAAGACCAAAACGACCGATTAGTCGACTAATCGACTAAGAAGGGGGCAGCCCTAGTCTGAATATTGACGATAATCCCTTTTAATGTCAAATGCAGGGTTTGTGTGTGGTGACGCTGCGTTTGACGTGACATGTCCTCCAGCAGGAGTAGCAGTGTTTCTATTCCTGAAAATAATGGTGGGGTTCATATACTTGGACTACACAATTTTGTGTGTGCGTGCTTCTTGTTCTATGTGTGCAAGGCAGAAGGGTGGTGGGGCTGTGGGCAGGGGGGGTAAAGGGGAAAGAGGAGTCTTTTTTAGCTCGGCTAGTCTACATGTTTTCTGTGCAGTCAAGCTCAATAAATCAGATTAGAGCTTTTGAAGAGCAGGATAGAGCTTACTGTGTGTGTGGACTTACAGCAGTGCAAGACTGAGGGACAGACAGAGAGAGAGAGAGAGAGAGAGAGAGAGAGAGAGAGAGAGAGAGAGAAAAGGAGGAGGACCATGTAGCTGCTTATTAACCTTATCAAATCACCGTAAAGGGTTAAACGGGCTTATTGGGCTGGAGACACAACAACTTCATTCCTTCAGAATGAAAGTAAGGCTCGTGACCTGACCTGATTGATTCATTACATCTAGGTCACTCTCAGTGAAATAAAAAGAGAAAGGAGTATAACACACTTTTTCACTTGCAATTGTATCATACAATTCACAATATAAAGAAAGCACACAGACACAGAGATGGGCTGCGAACACACAATTAGTAGTAGTGCACGCAAATAAGTTGTCTTTGTCTCCCAGTATTTGAGTCCTCTCAGTGGAAATAGTCCCAGTGCAGCCTCTGTCCTCGTCTCCTCTGTATGGTTATGTGTTTTCTCCATCTCTCTCTGGCGCTCTATTTAAAAGGCAGATTCCGCTGCTCCGTCTGTATTGGTCGTTTGCTTTCATGCCTCGTGCTCATTGGCTGCCGGCGGCCTCCAGTGCAGCCAGCCAGAAAGCTGCTCTGCAGCCGTTAGTGATGGGCAGATTATACACCGCACATTCACATATACTGATGTATACAGTCATATACTGTACACTATATATATATATATACACAGCACATCGATGTACGCGCACATCACATACACATTGACTGTGCACAGCCTCCTCGATTCATGACTAATGTTCGCTCTTTCCTCTGTGTCTCTGGCCTTCTATCGGCTGTTGTTCTTCACTTCACACTCGAGGCCTGTAGCTGTACAAACATCTCAACTCCAATTCTCATTCCTCAAGGCTGATGCACTCACTCGCTGGGTGTCCTACCTTGTGATTTTAAGGCAATTACAGAAATGGAAGGGCTGAATAGAGATGGCAAAAATGTGCTACCCATTTCTCTGTTTTATGCATTTTTTTTAATGCATTCTTTAGGTATAATGTCACTGTTGACCATAGGAGGAAAGTGCTGTAAATGCATTTAAATAAGTAATAACACCTCACAACAGTTGAGTAGTGGCTTTGCACATTCTGAAATGACGACATAAGAGTGTTACTTATTGAAGTAAACTTGCGTTCTCCCCTTCGAGTTTCATTCAAGTAGGACTGTCCTGAATACCATTTTTTGGGCTTCAAAGCTTCGGAGAGAAATATTCGAGGCTTCGCAGCGCAGAGCAGAGTAGAGCAGAGTAGAGCAGAGCAGAGCAACAGGCTGACATGTTCTTCTGTCTGTATCTCTCCATATCCCCCGTTTCAGAGGGGTTAACGATAGCGTTAATCGGTTAAACTGTCGGTTAACGGTTAAACGGTTAATTATTAACATCCCTAAATGGCATTGATGCTGCTGACACTCTGTTGAACAATAAGTGGTCTCAGTGAGAGGTGACAATTCCACGTAGCATCATCGGGAGTGCTGCTACAGATACTGGGGTCCCTAAAAACAGGTCTCTGTGGGGCCCTTGTCTAGCTCGGGGACTCCTTAATCATTCTGCCACAACCACACAGACACAGGGTTCGTATTGGATGAACCTGAGTCTGTGGTCGGCTTCATTCTTGTGTCGAGGTCAGTGTCTTTAATTGTTGCTACGAGCAGGTGACACCCAGCAAGCCTGTAGTGATGCTGAGAGCTCATATTGCTAATATCAGATGCTGTACAGTGTTTCAAGTATGGCACCTGCTCTCCTTTGTTCTCTCTGTCTCTTATTTCTGCTCCTCACTGTGGCTGATAGAAGCCTACTGATTCAGAGCCGAGTGTGTGTGTGTGTGTGTCCATGGCCAATGCTCACTGCTATCTCCCGTTACTATAGCAACAGAGTTTTTTTTTCCCATTCCTATCATGTGTATGTTTTTCTCGACTGAATACTCGGTGTACTCTGTGTGTAGACAGACTACAGTATCATCCTCGCTCTGGACGTGTCAAGGTTATTAATAGGCTCGCTTGTAGTAATCAGTGCATGCAGATGGTTCGCGCTGACAGTGGGACACAATCTATAGTTGTGTTCTTCACTTCTCATTGCATCCCTAATCATGCGTGTGTACTGTATGTGGTCGTAATCTATATGCAGATGATGCTATGCAGTCAGCAGAAACAAAGACACGGCACACAGACGCATGTATTTAAACCACTTGCTGCTGTGCATGTGCGTAGTGTTTTTTCTTTTCTTTTGTTCACCTATCAGAGATCTACGGCACATAACTCCATCTGAGGTGCATCGAGAGCTTTAAAGGATCAAGACGTGTCATAGAGCTGCTGCTGCTGCTGCTGCTGCTGCTGCTGCTGCTGCTGCTGCTGCTGCTGCTGCTGCTGTTGCTGCTACTCCAGTTCACATGCACACAGACATAAAGTGATTGACACAACAGGTTTAACAGGAATGTCTCACTCTCCCTGTCATCGTCTCTCCTCTTGTGCCCGACAGAGAGGCGGAGTGTCACATCAGCAGATTGTACAGAGATAGACGAGGTTGGCTGCAGCGTTAAGGACACACTATTTATATTTTAATGATAAGGAGGAGGATTTTAGCCGTCACAAAAAAATCAAATTGATCGGGTACAGTATTTTTCATTTGGAGTGTCGTCTGTGCATCAAAATTGGGTGCTCGCAGTTAAACCGTCGAACCATTCACAAGCGTTTTGAGTCTGGCTAACAGTGTATAGCTACAAAGATGGACGGGGGATGAGACTTTCCCTCATGGTGAAACTGATTGCATTAACTAAAAGTGTAATCCTGGTGGATGGTTATGGCCGATATCATGCATCGACACTGTTTACATGTTACAGAAATAATGTGGTCAATAATTAAAGGTCCAGTGTGTAACCTACGAGGATCTAGTAGCAGAAATGGAATATAATATTCATAACTGTTTTCATTAGTGTATAATCACCCAAAAACTAGGTATCATGCTTTCGTTAGCTTAGAATGAGCCCTTCATATCTACACAGGGAGCGTCTCACATTACTGCGGCCTTGGAAACGGAGGAGTGTGCAGAGGGGTGTTCACACTGTCCCTTTTTAAGTATTATTTGGGGTCATATTAGGGATTGTATTCTGATTAATACCATGTCAGTATGTGATTTTGCATACACTCACCATATTGTGATATTTATCTATTTTGAAACAAAATTCTTCATATCACCATGATATTGACTCCAACCATATTGCTGATCCTTAAAGTCTTTGCACACAAAGCAGTCTATGTATTTTCCGTATGCGTTATTTTAATCTGTCATCCGATAAGAAACGTTATGCACAAAGACCTTGCACACTTAGTCCAATGCCAAAATTCTTAATACGGAACAAAACGGAATTATTTATGTGGGTGCGATGGATAGCGTTAGTCCAAAGCGGGGCTTATGAATGATTGACATTAGGAAGAAGCTATCGTTTAGCTGCCTCGAGCACAATCACTTCTGTCTAATCTTTAGTACATCCTTTGTTTTGTGATCAGTACCTACCATCCCAGATTCCAAGCTGTTCTGCACCTGCCATAATCTATCTTTCATTTCCGCATCTCTGTATTCTTTTATTTCTTTATTGTAAAGTGCTTTACGGAGTGAATGTTTATCAGATATCATTTTCGATGATGACGTTTGCTCGGACGGTGGATCTGAGTGGTCAAACAGCACTCTTTTGCCTTTTGACAGATGTGGAAAAAATGCAGAAATCGAACCCATTCAAACTTTAATGACAGACGAAAGTTTCTGAGCCAGTGGGTAGACGTATAAAAAGCAGCATATAAAGCTTTATAGTGAGTTTCAGCCCCTTGTTTAGCTGTCCGATCTGTAACTTTACTGTTTACCACTCTCATAGTGTTATTTTCAGCAGCAACAGGCAGCTGTTTTCAGAGATGAAGTGGACTAAAATCACCAGGTGGATCCAAACGCCACTCCTGATGAATGATAATGTTGCTCCGTAACTGCTGGATCTATAAATACACAATGGTGATTGTTTGACATTGTATGTGTTCCATAGTGCGGGTGTATAGGGGCCGGCTGGAAGCAGCGATGGTGGCTAGTTCTATGTTTGTTGTCCGTGTTCTTTTTTTTCGGCCCTGGCAGACTCGGCTCAGCCCTATAATTCCCTGTCCCTACATGGCCTGTCATTGGCCCCGGGCCAACAGGCAACAGTTAGTGTCAGGCTGAGTTTTAATGGCTCGCGCTGACATACGGGCTGGACAGAATATGAAAATGTGCATATGCACGTGTGTCCGTATTTGTGTGTATCCTGTTTATTTCTGGCAGTACTGCTAGTTTAGACTCCTACAAGAGTTTTGCCTGTATAGAGAATTGAAAGCCAATTGTTTTTATTGAAACTGGCCCATTTCAACAACACAGACGCGGTGTGTAAATAAATGTGGGGGCGTCTTGTGGTGATTATTACATTTCATAAAATGGTCAGGCAACTGCTCCATGAGACTGACAAATGATGGGCGTAAAAAAATACTTCAAAAATCTGAGCCGGTGTGGATTGCCATACTGTTATTAAAGAGACGGATATAAAAATGTGTTTAAAATACCAATTACAATGCAAACAGTCTTCACTCTGTTCAGTGTTGTTCTTACTGAGAGGGACTCTGCCGCATAATCAGCAGCTCAATTAGCATTTCTTCCCATCTCGTTCCTTTTTCAAGCCCACAAAACAGGACCTTGTTTACTCCAAAGTGTGGCCAGCAGTGTCGTGTTGAAGCTCAAAACAAAATAACTTTCGGAGTATGTTTGTTTAAGGACATCCAATTAGTGTTTCTTTTAAGAATCTCTCCCTCTCTCTCTCTCTTTTATTTTTGGGATGTGAAAATCTGTAAAAATGACAAGCCTTTATTTTTTTAAAATAATAATCAACAATGAATCAACATATAATGTAACAAATAAATATAAGGATATACATTTACTGAATTAATATTTATTATTAAAATAATAAATCGTACACCAGCAACTTGGTAAAAAACTCAGGTTTTATAAATATGGCGGTGTGTTCTTTATACTGACAGTTTTCCTAAGATTAGATTTAAAAAAATCTCATTATATCACCTTACTTACAGTATCGCAATATATTGAAACGTAACCCCTGTATCGTGATACGTATCGTATTGCCAGATTCTTGCCAATACACAGCCCTAGTCGTGTCCCTAAATGACACGACGCTGAAAGAATAAGCTGATAGTTAAAGTGAAATTAATGAGAAATGCTAATGACACTCAGCTGAACTGAAACAGAGACTGAGGCAGTGACAGATAGAGGTTAACCTCTGTTATCTGGCATGAATTAGAGATGAAAGGATGGATAGAGGATGGTAGAGCATGTGAGAGGGATAGATTAGATCAGATGAGTGTGGAGGGAGGGAGCCGTGTCCTGGAATGACTTCTATTGATACAAAATAGACTGACTGGAATGGACAGACAGCAGTCATCAGCGGGGACGGAGGTGGAGAGAGAGAGACGGGTCGCAACATGAAGGATATGTAAACAGATGGTGGTAATGCACATATAGACTGCTGCAGTAACACTAAACAAAGGAGGACAGACTGAGGTAGCTGCCTCTGTGCCTGCTGGCGGGGAGTGATCACTCAGTTGACTGCAGTAGTGCATTATGGGAGAGGGGGAGGGTGGGAAGCTGACTGAGGAGAGATGCACCCGTTGATCCCTCTTCCTCTCCGCCTATGGAGGGAAGAGTGAGGGAGGGCTGAGTTATAGGAGGAAGATCAGACAGAGGAGGGAGTGATGACGGCTACATCCACACTAATATGTTTTCCTTTTAAAACAAAAATGATCTGCAATCTGTTTAAGCACCATTTCAGAAATAATCTCCGTCCATACCATCACACCTATATCACATGACCATTCATGCACACTGGGCATGTGCATGCCGGTGTAAACAGGAAGCAGATTTGTCTACTCTGCCATTGGTTGCTTAGTTACAGAAAATGCAATGGAGTATTATTGTACTTCCTATAATAAAAGGTCTTATTTGATACTCTATTTTTTCCCGTACACGCACTCAAACAGAGATTTAGTGGGAAAAAGTTTAATTTTCAAACGGTTACAAGGTTGCCCTCACACATCAAATTTACTTGAAAAATAAACAGTTACAAATCAAAGGTTTATTACATTATGGGTCAAGAAATGTGGTCAACACACATCTTACTCATTTCCCCTGGTTTTCCTTTACGTTTTCTTTGTGAACTTCACAATCGTTGTGCAGAACAAAATGAGCACAGATAACAAAAGGAAAGTCCTCTGTTTATGTCCATCGCCCTCCTCCAAGACGCCGCTTCAAACGTCTGCTCCGTAGGGCTGGTAATGCTGCTGGACACACCGCTCGCAAATCGCACCGTCCTGCGCATGTAGGCAGTATTAGCATTGTAAAATGCAGAATTTAACTGCACAACAGCTGCTAGCACAGACAGCAAGGTCAGTAACACCTGTAATTCGTCATCCATGTCGCACGGTAATCACGGTAGGGGTGTGACGAATCAGGAAAGGACGCATCATGACTGATGAGACCCAATCAAGAAGCGAACGTGTCTGCGTCATCGTTTTCAAAGGTCCCCGTTTCTGTCCGTCCCGCAAGTTTTAAGACTAAAACGGCATCGGCAACATCTCCGTTTTAGGGGTTCTAAAACGCCGGTGTTGTGTGGACGCTAGGCATAAACGTAGCAAAAGTTATGCGTTTTTAAATGAAAACATATTAGTGTGGCTGTAGCAGAAGATAGGAAGATGGCTAATACCCAGCCACACACACACACTCAGTCTTGCACTCATGAAAGTGTAGTTGTTGACTACTGATCAAACCGAATTTAATGCTATCAAAGAGCTGCTGGTGCTTCACTCGTACAACCCAAACCTTTGTTTTTAGTTCATATGCTGTTGGATTGTGTGTTTCAAAAGTAACCAGGAGTCCCATGTGTTTTTAATGGTGTGTTTTATATGTACAGCATCTGTGTTAATGTGCATACTTTTGGACACTTCGATTTTCATATGTACAAATAATTCTTCTCCTCCAACTCCTTCTTCTCCTTCTTCTTCTTCTCCAACGTGCACTGTAGGAAGAATTGATATAATAATGCAGCTGTGTTCTCAGTCTAATACTAGTCCAATAGGCAGGTCTAATCCAAGTCTAAAATGTGAAACCCGACTGCACTCCTAATTGCTTTTGTTTGTGATGTTGTTATTGATAATTGTCTTTCTGTGTGCTGCAGGTATATGTGGAGTTTGACGACCAGGAGTGGGAGAAGAGAGAGTGGGTGAAGGTCTATGAGGATTTCCAGCTGTTTCTACTGGAGCACCAGCTGGTCTGGGCCAAGAGGAAGGAGGGAGGAGGAGGAGGAGGAGGAGGAGGAGCAGGAGCAGGTGGAGGAGCAGGAGGCGTGCTGCAGGCAACCAAGGCCAAACACATACAGTGGCCTGCCCTGGTAAGACCTTTGTTTTCTATTTATAGGCTGGACACCATAATAGAAACAGGCAGCCATGTGACCACACTGCATTCTTCATCCTCACTTTGTGTTGCTACATTTCTGTGTGTCTGTGGTCATTTCTTTGTCTGAGTGGTTACTGGGTGGCAGCCCTGCTGTGTTTACCAGCTGCTCTGTGTTGGGCTGTATCTGCTGAGCTTCTAAAGGCCACCGTTTTTATCCTCGTTGTGAGGGACTTGGTTTGGAGCGTTGACACTCTTCTCCACTTTTTAAGTCATCGTGTTGTTTTTGGATTAATTCCTCTGTAGCTGAGATGCTGGACATGTTAGCCTCAAGGAACCCAACAACCATTTAAAACACTTGGGTGCCTTACCTGCGTGTCCACTGGAAGAACCAGTCTTTGGTTATTTAGTTGCTCAGCCATAGTTACTGGCCCCCAGTAACGCTGACTGGTCAGTCATAAACCTCACAGCTGCTACAACTTGTACACATCTTCATTTACACAGCCAAGAAAGTACTGGTCAGCGTGAGAATCAATGTTTTGACAAGAGGTGGATATTTCTTGTAATGTTCATGGACGTTTGAAAAGTGATCAAATGCAACTTCCCGGCTAGTCTAAAAGAGTGAGATAAAGAGAGAGGAATGTGTGTAAATGAGAGAGAACAAAGCATGTGATGGAGAGTATATAATATAATATAAAAAAATCTATTTCAAAATCGTAAAAAAAATCGCAATACATACTGTATGTGAATTGATTTTTTTTCCCCAACCCTATCTGATACAAGATATTGCTACCAATTTGAAAGGCACCTGAAGCAGAATAAAGGCTTCACATTTGATGTGTGTTTTCAGACAGCCCTAGTTAGTAGACGACTAGCTGGCAGTGAGCTCTACATGTGATCAGTATAGTTAGTATGTCTTTGTTTTTGAGTTGTAGGGAAGTAATCTATATTGATTTAGATAAGAAAGGATCTGATTTGAGGTTAATGGTTAAACTTGGAGGTAACCTAAGGATCCTGACGGAGGGCTGTGACTGACTGTGGGTGTAAAGTTGCAGTTGAAACCACAGTTAAATGTATTTGTCTGATAGTGGTCTTAATAGGAACACCACACTCTGTCGTATCTGTGTGTGTGTGTTGTTATCGGTGAACACATCTGCATTGTGATGCCGAGTCTGCTCTGTGTCTCTGTGTCATCTCACACACACACACACACACATACACACGCTTTGTTGTGGTGCCAGTGTGGTTCCTGTGGTGTTTTTGTTGTCATCCGTATGTCACACTATTCCTCACGTGCACACTGTACACACTGTACACACAGTGAGCTGACAGTGGTGTGTGTGTGTGTGTGTGTGTGTGGTCATGCTTCTGCTGAAGCAGTGTGGGTGTGTGTTGTGAACTCCTACAGTATACAGAGTCTGTTGGAGCTAGATGTTTTGTGTGTCTGTGCCTCACTGCTTCTTAAATGTTTGACATTGATGGCATTTAGTTTTGGACTGTTTGCCCGACAGCGGCTGCGAGTGTGTGCATGGAAATGTGATTCACTGTTTTGATTATGTAATAGCGGAGTGCACGGCACCATCTGGCACACGCATGGGAGATAAGAGTTCAAAGACTTACACAGACGCACACACACACACACACACACACACACACACACACACACACACACACACACACACACACACACACACAGACCATTTTTTCCTGGTTGTTTTTCTCTCTGTCTGACTCCTCCTCCTGTTTTTTTCACTCATTCGTCATATCACTGCCCCTCTGCTGCTATTGTCATAGCAACAACATCAAAATCTAGTACACACACACACACACACACACACACACACACACACACACTCACACACCAGTGGGAAATGAAGCTGTAAGCCTCAAGAAGCAGTGGATCACTCAGTTCAGTTATGCGTTTGATTTTAATGAATAACAATGGAATGATAAGATTAAAAGAATTCCAAGTTGCACATTAAGCAGAACATTGAGAAGCGTATCATTACCTTTCTGGCTGAATTTTTTGCTGTTGCTGGAACATGCTTTTCATTGAAAGTAGGCTTGTGCCGATTGGCGATCAGATCATATATCAACGATTGAAGGGATGATCACTGTATTGTTTTTCCTTTCGCTGATATTAAGCCAATTACTATCAGGGAGCCATAGTTCTCATCAGGAAACTGATGGATTGCCTATACTCCGGGTAGGGAATGAGTCCTTACCCCAAGTGAAGGAGTTCAAGTACCTCGGGGTCTTGTGAGGGGACAATGGGACAATGGGACAATGGAACGTGAGATTGGCCAGAGAATCGGAGCAGCGGGGGCGGTATTGCATTCGCTTTACCGCACCGTTGTGACGAAAAGAGAGCTGCGCCAGAAGGCAAAGCTCTTGATCTACCAGTCAGTCTTCGTTCCTACTCTCACCTGTGATCATGAGGGCTGGGTCATGACTGAAAGAACTAGATCGCGGGTACAAGCGGATGAAATGGGTTTTCTCATTAGGGTGGCTGGCGTCTCCCTTAGAGATAGGGTGAGAAGCTCAGTCATTCGTGAGGGACTCGGAGTAGAGCCGCTACTCCTTCGCGTTGAAAGGAGCCAACTGAGGTGGTTAGGGCATCTGATAAGGATGCCCACTGGGCGCCTCCCTAGGGAGATGTTCCAGGCACGACCAGCTGGGAGGAGGCCACGGGGAAGACCCAGGACTAGGTGGAGAGATTATATCTCCACACTGGCATGGGAACGCTTCGGGAACCCCCCGTCAGAGCTGGTTAATGTGGCCCGGGAAAGGGAAGTTTGGGGTCCCTTGCTGGAGCTGTGACCCCCGCGACCTGACCCCGGATAAGCGGTTGAAGATGAGATGAGATGAGTTGAGATGAGAGTATCAGGGTCCGAAATTAACATCTGCCAAACGTCAAACGTGGGTTTATTTTCTGTTTGGCGAGTAAATTTCAGACGGCTATCCGCCACACTGGCAGGTAAACGTTTGTACCAAAATAGTCATGTAATAAAAAACTATGCTCGGTTACACTGACCAAGCCTATTACTCAGGCTTGAATTGATTAACCATCAATATATTTACATTATTTTGCTCTGGCCTCTTCTATAAGTTTGTATTCAACATATTATTTCAATGAAAAGGGCAATTTATTATTTTGGCCGGTAAAAAATATGCTTGGCCGGTGAGCCAAAAAGTTAATTTCGGACTCTGGTTACTGCCAGATTTAAGATGTTATAAACTAATCTGTAGAATCCGCCCCCTACTGTGAGTTTAGAGATGTTTCCGGTGAAGTGACATGTCCGCCCGCTGAGCCCTGTTAATCAGAACGAGTGAATTTTAAATCCTTCATTACAAACCAGTTTGCCGTCTCTTTTCCATGGATCTGACAGACCGTATCTCCGTTCTCCATATGCCTGCTCACCAAAACTTTGCTCTGTGCTCCATAAGAGTAGTTAACGTTTGGATTGTGATATTAAAGATAACATAATAATGTTTAACGGAACATGATGCTGTGATATTGTAGCACCAAGCACAGACACACAGACTTTTAAGAAAGAACCGTTAAATAGATATTTTTCATGTGTATATATTTTATATGAGAACTCTTTTATAAATGTTTATTCACGTAACTTTAACTGAATTTCTTGCAGAAATCTTAGAGGTTCAGTTATTTCAAAGCTCTACCAGATGCTGAGCCATGCTCAAGATGATTATTCACCCATTAACAGTTCACAGGAATCAAATTTGAATAACAAGTAACTTTATTACCTACTCTTAGGGCTGCTTTCACAAGCTAACATTTAGTCTATTTTAATCAAACTCTGGTGCGTTTCCTTTGGGCAGTTGTGAAAGCTGTAATTGAACTCTGGTGTGGACCAAAACAACCGGTCCAAGACCGCTTGAGAGAGATGGTCTCGGACCGTTTCCAAGTGAACCAAAGTGCAGGCTGCTTGTTAGGAATGTACCGATCAGACTTTTTCAGTCCCGAAAAATGAACAGTAATTACAATTCAAGTGTAAACCTTTTTAATGCAGCAACAATTTGGTCAAAACTTAAACTGTCGTTGTTTACCCACTCCTTAATTAAACTCAAAGTTAAGTTGTTCAGAAAGTGTGACTTGCTCGCACATGCACAGTCTTTCAACACGTCCGCAGGAACACTGACGTTGATTATTATTGACACATTCACCTAGAAACAGACACCTCCACAGTCACAGACACAGATTAGTCGTCACACAGACGGACCCAGCAGATTGCTTGTCTAGTTATTACATGGTTACATAACTAAACCCCTGTGACCTCCACTCACTAACACACAAACACTAACACACACAGTGTGTCTCTCTTTCTCTGTTTCCTCATAGTTGTCATTGTTAGCCTCAGTTTGTTTTTACTCTCTCTCTCTCTGTCTCTCTCTGTCATGCTCTTTTCATTCATCTCTCTGTCTTGTGCTTCTTATCTCGGCTATAGGTCTTCATGGGTTTGTAGACTTTCACAGATGTGCGTACATTGTTTATGTAGTGGAAAATAGTTTTCTCTAATACAACTCATAATATAATCGTAATATCGAATCACAATACTCGTAGGATCGCAATACTTAAAAATCGCAATACATATCAAATCGGCACCCAAGTATCATGATAGTATCTAATCAGAAGATAGGTGTATCGTCCCGGCCCTACGAGCCACTAATCAATGGATTGCTTTCGCTCCACAAGTAGGTTAGAAGGTCATTAACTTCCCTTCTAAAGCTGATAGCAGAGCTGTAGTGTGGCAGTAAATGGATGCATCTCCAGCTGCTGTGCATCCACTGAGCCCGGTGTGTAATCACTCACTTTAGGCAGCGTGTGGAATCCCTCACAGAGGCTCTCCTCCTTAATAGCAAATTAGCTCCGAAGAACAAAGACGCAGTTAAACAGCCTGATCACAGCAGAGTGCAGACACACAGGGAGGGGCGGAGGACTGAGAGAAGCAAGGAATGTCTGAGCTGAAATCCAGCAGAACTTGCCTCTGGTCTGCTATTGTAGGATTGATCAGTGCTTCTGTGCAGCAATAAGAGTATTAATAGAACATGTACCGCTGGCATAGAGACAGCTGCAGCAGTAGTAGCCGTAGGAGGACGCAGTAATCTGATCTAGATAAAGTATCAGCTACGGGTTGGAAGACTGATCTGCTGTCTATTTCTGAAAGAATTCTTTTCTAGACTTGATTCATGCTGACAGAAGCTAAAAAGGTTTTTAAGGTATTTATAAACTGTAGGTATGTCTGTCTTGTCTGCAGTGTGTAATTACACTTAACTAAATGGTTGATTGTAGCTACTAAGGTTTTCACTAACTTTGGAACAGCTGAAATTATTTTTCGGGATGGTGGTGAAAAAAGTTAGTCTTGAGCCTTGAAACTCAGAATGTAATGTGGCACTTAAATGCACTAGAGGGGGTGGGTTTTGACAGATAATATATGCTATTTATGCTATAAAAATATAGATTGTTTCTAAAAAAGGAAACCAATTAGTTGTACAGTCTTATTTTCTCCTTTGTATGTTTACTATTTCTCCTTAAAGGAACAGTGTGTAGCATCTAGGGGGATCTATTGTCAGAAATAATATTGATAGTTGGGCTGTTAAAGTTAACGTGATAATAACGCGTTAACGCAAATTCATTTTAACGCCACTCATTTTTTTAACGCATTAATGCAACTTGCGATTTTTATTTAACCTCTTAAAAATCGGACGGGCTGCCCATATTTTGGAAGCCTAGAAAGGACAAACCAAACATTGGCTCTCATGTTTTCGCGTCAGCCACTGTAGTTCTCCTACACGCTTGGCACATGCGAGTTTCAGTCGGTTGCAATCTGCAACCTCACCGCTAGATGCCGCCAAATTCTACACACTGCATCTTTAACATAGCAAAAGTATTTTTTTTTATCCAATTACTCAATTAATTGATGGAATAATCTTTAGAATACTAGATTACTAAAACAATTGACAACTCCAGCCCTGTCTCTGCCCCGTGGAAGGAAACCAGAGTAGACATGGGGGGAAAATGCCGACTCCACACGCAGAAAGACATCAAATGTACCATCTTGAATCAGGCTAAATCGGAAACAGTCCCAGCTGTATTGATAATGGCTTCCCTGTATCATAAAATCCTGATAAGATCGGTCTTATCTCTTTATTTTAGTGCTTGATAATGTCATTGACTGACCGACTGTTTCCTTGTCTCTGCCACAGCCCAGAAAAAAACACTTCTCAGTACTCTGCGTCCCACTGAGGACACTTGACAGACAAATGGTCACAGTCAGTGGGACCTCCAGTCTCCTGGGAGAGTTGTCCCAGACTGAACGCCTGGAAGATGTCGTTAGAAGTGACCCATTAATGACGGGCTGATCGTGCACTGTGTGGGGAGGGCTAGAGACAGATTTATACACACACACTACAAAGAAGATAGATGTCTCTACATCCATAATTCTTGTGGTGATGATTAATTCATCATTTCTTAACAGAATGGAGAGTCATTCTCTTCATGTTATCCTGAAAAATATTACATTTTTCATATTCCCCATGGTTTGCCGTGGTTATTTCCAGGGCAGACAACTATATGGGGACATATTGTTATATAATTTAAATGATGTTGGGCTGAAACATTTTCCATTCAACCCACTTCACATCACCCAGTTAACTCTTTCTGATTGGCTGAGGACCACTGCCTTCCAGTTACCCTTTGACCAGCCAGTGGGCTTTCGATATGCGTCTCCTCATCCCACAGACAGGCTTTCTAGACAGCAGCTACTCCGTGTCTTACTCACTAACAACCTTACCATCCATCTAGTGTGTTATTGGCGTTTTGGACAAAAGATAGCCTCCAAAGAACATATATATTGCTAAAAAGTGAAAGTTCAACTGTTCGTCCCATTGCAACATCAGCGCACTACTAGCTATTGGCCGATAGCCGGTTGTTTGGGAACAGACACGTTAATACATCCACCACGGTACAGGCTTACAGCATACAACCCATGGGTGTATTATAAGGTAATAAAGGTGATGAATTACAGCCAATATATCCATTATTACAGCCGCATACAGCTAGCAGGTAGCTGGCAGAACCGGATATGTCACATGAGCGTGCAGGGCGATGCGCCTAGCGCTACCGCAACGTCATCTAGTGGCTATTGTCAAAAAAAGCACCAGAGTTTTGTCTCCCGTTTTTGCTTCTGTACTCTTTGATAGCCCTTTTAAGATGATATTCTTGGAAGCTGTGTACTCCTGGAAAACAAAACGTGCATGAATGTGTGTCTGAAAAATGCAACATGTGTAGACATTGACAGAAAGGTCTCGTATGTTTCACACAAGAGCCTATGTGCTGCTTATGAGCCGCATACCGACACATACAGACACAGTACAGTGAGAGTATTGACTTCAGCTAATCCCCCAGGAGCTGGATAATTCACATGATTGCTGCTTCATTGCACTTCATGCGAAACGGCATCGATACAGTCAGTGTGTTACAGGTCCAGTTCGATCTCAAGTGTGTATGTGTGTGAAGGTTTTGTGTTCATCAGTGTTTGCATTGCACGTGTGTGAACATGTATGAGGCATGATGTTCTGTGTGTGTTGGTTTAATGACAGGTGGTGTCAGGCTGCACTGTCATTTATCTCTCCTGTAGGATAACCATAGCTCTGTTAGCTAATGGAAACTGCCCATTTCATCACACACGCACACGCACACTCATGCACGCACACACACACACACACACACACACACACACACACACACACACACACACACACACACACATAAACAGATGTTTGTGACCTTTTCCCTTTCACACTAGTCATCTGTTAAAGTATGTCAGTGCAGCTATGCGTGTGTGTGTGTGCGCAGCTGCTCACTGTGCTGATGCAGGCATCTTTTAATAGAGAGAGAGAGAATGAGGAGTGTTGTGTAAATTAGAGTCCTAGTATGAGTCCTTGTTTGCATGCCAATGTATATGGTCTGTGTGTGTGTGTGTGTGTGTGTGTGTGTGTGTGTGTGTGAGACAGATGCTGTTTGGGTTGGGTTCGTGACCCCCTGGTCATGTGATGCAGCATGGTTTGTGTGTCATATCACTGGTGATCATATATAGTACAGACAAGCACAACCTAACATGGACCAGAGGACAGTGTGTGTTATTTACACAGTGAGGATAGCGTGAGCTATGTGAAGACATGTTGCCGAGCTGATAACTGTCCCCTTATCACATGGAGCTTACGAGCTTTAGTGCTACAGTATGTAGAGCTAAACAACTTCTTCATTAATAGTTTAGTAGTCAATTGAGCTTCTCAGTCGTGGGGATTTGCTGAGTTTCTTCGTCATATGTGATAGTAAAATAAATATGTTCTGGTTTTGGACTGTTACTCAGACAAGCCATTTGAAGAAATCCCCTCTGGGCTTTTTGTTTACCAAACGATTAACCCTCTGAGACCCACAATAAACCTGTTTTTGACTTTTTTTTAGGGGGGCTACAGGGGCTCTTTAGGGTTTAGAACATGATGGAAGTATATGATGGTCATTCCCATGTTCTATTGTGTCTCATAAGTTGTTGCAGCAATGTTTGGGTTGATACCATTTGTTCCACAGATTTGGTGCTTTTTTACCATTCATTTTTTTCCACTCAAGAATTGATAAAAATGGTTAATAATCCCTCCAAAATACAACATTAAGACACCAAGACCTTGAGGAACACCATAGAAAAAGCCACGCTGTGATTTGGAATCAAAAACCTTTGACATTTAGAGATTTCTGCAAGAACTGCACTTTTCTGTGATTGGATGGCGAGCGCTTCTGTTGTGTAAACTGCTCAGAAACCCCCTTATTGTCAGACTAGCTAGTAAAGCCATCCGTCCTCTGGATGCTCTAGGTCTCTAGTTTGTGGCTGTAAAGTTTCATGAGGCTGTGATTATCCTAGAGGTCACTACAGGTCATTTCATACTGTGAGGTCAATTTTCAAAAAATGGTCTCATCTCACACATCATGTGATAATACGCCCACTCACAATCTGCACTTCAGTACAGATGCTGTTGCATGCACAGAAATTTGAACATGCACATGCTGAAACACCTGGACAACACACACATACCGTAGGTCCGACTGTCACTGCTCTGCCTTCCTCTCATATTGTTTTTGTTCACAGGAGAGGAAGTGCTCACACCTTCCCATTTACTTCACTTCACTGTGTGCGTGTGTGTGCATGTGTGTGTGTGTGTGGAGGAAATGAGTCTTGTTTGAGCTTCCTGTCTGCTGAGGGACTGATAACGTGTTTAGTAAGACAGGATTTGCTGTTGCCTCTTCACTCTTCATTTTCCTCTCTCTCAATCTCATACGGCAGTGATGTCAATGCTACGACTGTACTGTAAGTGTTGAAATATTTCATTGTGAAATTGATGTCGTCTATTGAGTTCCTCTAAAAACTTCCTGTATAAATTTCAGTCTGCTGTCCAGCACATTCAAAATGACTTACCACATTCATTTAGTCATTTTCACTATTCTGACATTCTTTAAAGTTTATGCAACTTTGTAAAGTTAATCAGAATCAGATTTATTTTGCCAAGTACAGTATATACGTACAAGGAATTTGACTCCGGTTTTATGCAGCTCTCTCTATGTACTTACACAGAATGTGTCATATTATATATTTGTAATAGGGCAATCAATTGATTCAAATATTGTCCATAGTTAATTGCGAATAATCACATTTAAATTTATCTCTTCAAAATGTACCTTAAAGGGAGATTTGTCAAGTATGTAATGCTCTTATCAACATTAAGGGTGTAAGAAAATATAAAAAATAAAGAATATCACGATATTATGTTTAATGATTATGTATCGATTCTCAAAAACACTGTATCAAGTTTTAATAGTTTGTGCCCTCTCAAAGTAATGCTATGATGTTGGATATTAAAGCGACTGATAAATGCAAATGCAGATCCCACTGTTCAGATTGCATAAAAAAAGTAAAGAAAACCTCAGATTTTGTGCAAATGGTGTTGTTGAATGTGTGTTTTTATACTATGACAGTTTTGATTTTAAAAAATCACAATATATCGCCTTGCTTACAGTATCGCAATATATATATATAAATATATTGAATCATCATCCCCTGTATCATGATATGTATCGTATCGCCAGATTCTTGCCAATACACCAGCCCTAGTCAGCATGGGAGTGGACAAATACGCTGCTTTTTTTCCCGCCTCTTCAGCGGAACAGAAGCTTCAGTGGATGTTAGTCACATGCTTCATGTACGTCATCATTTATTCACTAAATCTGTTAACATTTTGCTTTTATCGATACCCTAACCTTTCTACCTCAGCCAAGCCTAAAAACGTTTTCGCAATATGTCAGGTTTTGTGCACAAAAACAGGGGGATGGAAAAGCACCTATTGAATACATTGCTATTATAAAAATATTGATCCTAGATGCTTGAAGGAATCCTTGGTTCTAGCTAATTTGTAGGTGGTCAGCACTATTATTGCTTCTTCCTCAAATTCAAACAGATTACACAGAGGGGGAAGTTGGGCAGGTTGCATCATCTTTTTGATCCTGATCTTTGTCAGGCGGACAGATTACTCCTGTATGTCAGAAATACACATTTTGTTAGCAGTATTGCTGGTCTGTGGTTGGCCTGGTTCAGTGTTGATGTGGCAGGATAACCACATTAACTCGAGGTGTGGCTCAGCAGAGTTCCTCTGAACTCTGCAGTGCTGCTTCAATAACAGAATATTCTGTGTGTATCTCCTCTCTCACCGCTCTGCTCTCCTCCTCAGTCTGTGTGTGACATGTGGTCTGTGATGACACGTCCTCTTCCTACACACTCGCACCATGACACCTTTTATGTGAGGACAGCTGCCGACGTACAGGATGTGATGCAACGTTCTGATACAGCATAGGTCTTTAGTCTACGTGTTATAGTAGTAAATAATACCAACTAAGCTAATTTGAAACCAATAAAAAGCTAAATCGTCATCAGACGATAGCCGATGGGTTCCCAGATTAAATTTCCGCCAACGTGTTCTGCCTCCTTCGCTCTCTACACTGACTGTTTACCTGCGTTCAACCAAAGCCTGCTTGAACGTGATTGGTCGATACAACTCTGACTATAAACGGAAACCAGAATGCTTTCGGTGCCACAATCTCATCCCGTTGCCTACAGATTCTACATTCATATGCAGAATCTGTTCACAGAGATTTGGCGGAGACAAATTGTTGACTTGATGTATCCGACAGGAGAGAAAGATGAAGACCGATAGACTCCCAATGTAATATTCAACAATTGCTACTGCTGTGTGTTACAATTTCTTCAAGCGTAGTGACTCTGTAATACCGTGATTCGATTTTAGCGCTACGTAGATTTGTTTTTAGTAGTGAAGTGTACGTAACAAAATACTGCAGTGTTATTCTTTATGGGACGAGTCTTCAATGATTTCACATTCTATTATCTAGGAAAGTAACAGGTCACCTCCTTCCTTCTTAATCTTAGATACAGATAAAAATCATGTATCACTATGCAATGGTGATATAATGCATTTAATAATTGTTAATGGTTAAAAAATTTAATAAAATTGAAATACCTGACCAAATCAATTTGCATCAGATTAGTGCAAAGAATTGTATAAAATTCCAATATGACCATAACTAAGTCCTGGTCATTGATTTGCAACATTACTCAGATTAACAGTTTTGTGCTGCTTTGGTCATACCATGCTATACTTCATCTTTTAAATTTAGAAATACCAAACTGCTGATTTTTTACATGTCTCTGTTTGTTTTATGTTGCGTATTTTTCGTCCCATTCGTCACACATGACAGTCAGCGACGGGCTGCGTATGCCGTCCCATTAATGGAGCTAATAAAGCTGATAGTGGCTGTGTTTATCTAGATAATGGCCTGCCTGTGTTGTGTTTGTGCTGTACCTAGGAAGGAAGGAAGGGCGTCTTCAGGCTTCCCACACTGACACAACAGCTTTATGTTACAGTGATCACTGGACATGACTACAACAGCACAGGAAATAATGAAGCAACACTCTTACATGACTTCTTGGCACATGTGTGTAACATCAGATATCTAACATTAAAATACACAATACAGTTTTTGTTGTTCTCGGTTTGGATAACAGGTCTTTTTTTTAAAAAAAATATTGTGTCTGGCAAGCCAGAGCACGGACCAATCAGCATCCTGTGAGGAGCTACTGGTAGATACAGACGTGGTTTAGGTGTGTGTGTGTGTGTGACAACATGGAGAGGCCAAAGAGTATAGAAGCAAAGGGACGAAACTCTGGTGCTTTTTTGACAACGGCCACTAGATGGCGCTGCTTTAGCGCTACCGACATTTTGGACTGAAAGCGGTAATGATTCTGTAGCCGTGGATGTATAAAGAGACGTCTGTAAATCAGAGGATACTTTTTGTCAAACATGTTTTCGCTCTTCTCCCGACTGACTTCGGCAAGAGTTTGATTGACAGATGGTTCATCCAATCATCTGCCAAGTAGTTCAGTTTGCCAATGACGGCTTCTCAGATGTAACAAACCAATCTGGTGGGTCAGGTTAGGCAAACGCTGTCGTTTCATCCATCATTGGCAGCCTGTATCTGGTGTTGGTGTTTTGATTCATCAGCATGGCTCTGCTCTGGCCTCCTGCAGCTCTGACATGGGATCAGATCTCACCTGACACCACAGAGAGGAAGACTAACAGACGGAGAGAGAGAAGGCAGACTGGTGGACAGAGGGCGAGAGAGTGACTCAGACAGACAGAGAGAGGGATGCTTTTAAAGAATCTAAGCCCTCCTGATGATCTGTACACCTGTCTATTGTTCCCTCAGCCTCCTGTGTTCACACTTAACATTTGCAGTGTGTGTGAAGTGTGTGTGTGTGTGTGTGTGTGTGCACGGGGTTGCATCTCTCATCCAGATATTACATCATCTCTCTCTCTCTTTCTCTCCCAGGGAGCGTTGAGCACTGTGTGAACTCATTAAAGACATTCACTGCAGACTCCCATCAAAGGCACAAAGTGAATTCCAATGACCAGACGACAGCCAAGGGCAGAGGGAGAGAGTGTGTGAAAGTGAACAAAGGGGAATGAGGGAGGATAGAGGAGAGAGTGGCGGCCATGCTGCAGCATATAGGAAATGAAGGAAAGGATGTAGGATTATAATAAAAGATATTCAGCCTTTTGCTCATATGACATTTTGCTGTCAGTTGCTGTGAATGGTCCAAGTGTTATTTAGCCTCCTTCGCGACATGCAAGTATAACATGGTTGGTACCAATGGATTCCTTAGGTTTTTTTAGTTTCATATGATGCCAGTATCTTTAAAACTGAGCCACTACAACCTATGCTTTAGATAGAGACACACTGCTGAACCCAACCACTAACCACGAGATAGTGTGTCTGTCTGCCACCTCTGTAGCAAAGACCAATGGTGCAGAGCCAGCATTAAAACTAATAGGACACTGTAGCTGACACACACACACACATACACACATATACACATGCACGTGCACACACACACTTCTGTGATCTGGCTGAGTGCCCGTGTGCTTCTACACACCAACGTTATCTGGCAGAGCTCTCCTCTGTCCTAATTTCAGAGCAAGAGAGACAGAAGGGGAGAGGGAGAAGCTGTAATTTCACACGTCTTGTTTATGTTGAGTGTGTGTGTGTGTGTATGTGTGTGTGTGTGTGTATTGTACTTTTTTAGAAATGAATTCCTGAGGAGGTTTTATCTGTAGCTGCTGCCAGCAGGGAGGATTTGATGCAAGTATCCCTGAAGAGATGCTATAAATATCTTCCCAAAACAAACCTCCCGGTCCTGATGATTTGTGATTCATGAGCTCGTATCATTTGTCTCTGTTCGTTAGTTTCTGCTCATTTTCCCCACAGAGAATCATAGGAAAACTGCAGCTGAGATGAAGTGATGAGGTGATTGATGTCAGTCAGATGACTTTCTAACAACAACCTTGTTATTCATTTCTGATAAAGAAATGTACTGTTGTGAAGAAAAACAATAAATCCCATGTACTTCAACATCCACTCCTTTAGTACTGTTTGCATACTGTTTTTTTTTTGTTAGGAAGTTAAACAGGTCATAATTCCCTCTCTAATATCTATTTTATATTGCTGTGAAAACATCTCCTTCAAACAACTGGATTTATTACAAGATTACATTTGAACACATCATGACAACATTAGAATTTACCTTCACCCAATACTCTTTTTACTGAATAGAGCTTGAACACATCATAATGTATATCAATGACACCTCTCATTAACGCTAGTTGTTAGCTTCGTGCTGGACTGTGCTGCTTATTGGCTCCTAACGGCTAACGTTAACTAGCTCTCCTCCTACCGATTTCAACGCAGTTGTTCATAATGTAGCATTATCAGGGAAAAGATGTGTCGATGGCGTGTTTACTGCATCCCAAACACATTTTCGATCATCCCTGGAACGACGGGACAACGTCAATCTCGAGCCCTGACAGTACCTGCGATGCTGTAGAAAAACTAGTACCATCACATTTTCAGTATGCCGTGTCATTAAAAAGCACATATGTCCAGATGGGGACCATTAGCAGCAATAAAACCAGCATATTGTGTCCATTAATCCCAACCACATTAGCTTTCGGGCAGTAGAAACTCTGATATGACTGTGACACTTCTCGTCAATCTGTCATGTATCAGTCATTTGACTCAGGGCGCAACGAACCGTTCCTGCTGCTGCTTAGCTATTAGCCAGCTAGCTAGCTGGCGAGCATGAAGAAATATTTGAGTCAGTTTATATCGTCACAAATTTGATGACAGTCATATCGAGCGACAGTGACGGGAGACTGAAATGTGTCATGTGTCTTTAGGTGCTAGCGAACAAAGCCATGAAGCCGGCCGAGCTAAAGAGACATCTGATTACACAGCACCCGGAACGTCAGGGCAAAAGAAAGCGGTGTTAACATGATTCAAAGTCCTTGGATCCTTGGAACATTTTCTGGGGAACATTGGAGAACCCTTGATCTAGTGTACGCTGATCAGATTACAGACAAAACAGCAGATAGGCAGGAGCTGATAGAGGGAAAGTCAGTGATAAAAGACCCTAAAAGTGAGTGTAATATCTTTGTTTGACTTCTCAGACAGCTCAAGTCCTGCTACGTTACCTAGCAACAATGGCCCACTTTGTAAAATGAAAGACAGCACACACACACATACACACACACACACACGCTCACAAATAGATATCAGCAGGCATCTTGTTATCTGGTCACTGTACTGGCTCTGTTTGTGATGACAGGAGAACAGAGGAGTGTGTGTGTGTGTGTGTGTGTGTGTGTGTGTGCGTGTGTGTGCCTCAGACCTACTGGAACAGTCTAGGGCTTGTGCCTTGCTCATGTGCTCGTTAGCCGGCCAGAGAGTAAACCAGTCGACTGTTTGAGATCTAGTTTTTGGTGGAAATTGGGTCAATAAAAATTCCAGCCCCCTCCTCTCCCCCTCTTTCTCTCCCCCTGAGCAGATGGAGCTGGTCTAATGTAATCTCCTGCCTCCTGTGGATCTGTGTGTGCATGTGTAATTATAGCTTACCTTTATGGCAGCGAGGGCTGCAGAAAAAAAAGACATTATTCTCCCCGCACAGAAGCGGTTCAGGCCTCTCTCTCTGACAAACAGTGGCAGCAGAACACACACAGGAGGTGTTTCTCTCCTCCTTTTATAGTCACTTCAGTTCTTTAAAGTCTCCCATATTGTGAATGCCAGTGTAGAAAATAAGATAGAAGACATGGAGACTACCTACCACTGCACACATGCATGTGTATGTTCGTGACTGAGTGATACGGGATTTAATAGCGTGTGTGTGTGTGCGTGCGTGCGTGTGCGTGTGCGTGTGCGTGTGCGTGTGCGTGTGTGTGTGTGTGTGTGTGTGTGTGTGTGTGGCTTTAATCCTGCATCAGTGTAGCAGATGGACAGCAGGTTATTACTGTACAACTGTGTGTGTGTGTGTCTTTGTGTGTGTATGTACTGTTACAGTAGCAGAGTGTAAATGTGCTGAGCGATGAACAGATTAATCAGAGCTGGTTTGTGGTCAGCTGATGAGTTCAAAGGTGATGGTTTAGAGTGTTCAGCAGTGGGGCAGCCAGCTCTATTTCAAACCAAACACTCTTGTTAAACCTGCAGTAGGCAGTATGTTTTTGGCATCATTGGGCAAAAATTCCATAATAACCTTTCAGCATATTGTAATTCAAGTGTTCTGAGAGAAAACTAGACTTCTGCACCTCCTCATGGCTCTGTTTTCAGGCTTTAAAAAATCTAGCCTGTGACGGGAGACTTTGGGCAATCGCAGGTCATTTCAGAGAGAAAGCGTTCCTGTTGGCTGTTCATTCAACTGAAGCAGCTGACAATCATTCGCAAACTCTGGTCAAACTAGGCAGCGCTGATCAAATATGAATCAATATTGTGTTACCGTAATGCCTATTTCTCTCCTCTAATGTTTTCAGAAACATCTTGTAGTGAACTGTTTAGCTCCAGCTTGTGGTGCTTGGTGCTTGGTGTTTCCTCAACTGATCTCAACATGACTGCCGGGTCACAAACTTCTTCTTTTTCAATTCTTGCGACTTTCTTGACATGCAAAATTATCTTTTAAATTGACAAACATCATATGTGTGATTAATGGAGCAATTCAAACAGGATCAAAAAAATATTTGTCTCTCGCTGTTGACATTATTTTCCCAAATAAGATCCCTTAGTGGTCCACCGGAAGAGGCGAGACTTAGGCTCTCTTTACACTGGTGGTTTTAACTAAACTGATAAATAATAGTACCTCCCTTCAGATAATCATAGCAACAACCATAGTGACAGTACACACCAAAGTCAGTGTTACCACTAGGGCTGTGTATTGGCAAGAATCTGACGATACGATACGTATCATGATAAAAGGGGTTACAATTCAATGTATTGTGATATATTGTGAAGCTACTGTAAGCAAGGTGATATATTGTGATTTTTAAAAAATCTAATTTTAGGAAAACTGTCATAGTATAAATAACACACTACCATATGCATAAAATCTGGGTGAAAAAACTTTTTGATGCAATCAGAACAGTGGGATCTGCATTTGCATTTATCACAGCAACTGTAACATCCAGTATCATAGCACTACTTTGAGAGGGCACATACACTAAGAGGGTGCATCTCTTTGCAACAGAAATAAAGTATTGACTGAGTTAATCTTTGCATGTAAAACTATTGATTAAAAATCAATACAGTGTTTTTGAGAGTCGATACAGTATCACAAAATATAACATCCTGATGTTCAATATTTCCGATATTTTCTTACACCCCTAGTTACCACAGTTTAAAACATACAAAGACATAAATGTATCCGTCACACTGTGATAAACCAGCACCTTATCTGCTGAGATTTCTTTGGAAGAAATATATATATATATGTATATGTATATGTATATGTATATATATATATGTATATATGTATATATATATGTATATGTATATATATATATATATATATGTTTGATGAAAGGTCACTGTAAAGATTAGATAGAGTAGGACAGATTTCATTTTCATATTCACAGTCATTTCTCTAACTTTCCGTTTACTCATAAGACATGCTAGGTCAGTATTTCAGGTTTTTTTCAGAACCACTCAGAGGAAGTGCACTGATGGTGTGACTGAGGCTAAAAATACTCCACTCCCGCGTGACATCCCTGTTTTGACACTTAACATTCTGTAATATTTCAGCACCATGTCTCTGTATGTTCTGTACAGAAGCAGATGCAGTCAGTAGCACTCAAACTACCACAGTGCTATAATGAGTTTGTAGAAGGTCACAGATGTTTACACCGTATGCAACTGCACTCAAGGAAGCAGCAAAAAAAAAACCCAACAACAACGTTATCTAGATTCATCACCGCAACTATATTCTTCCAAAAAATAAAATGATCCACCAATCTGATTTATCGGATGTGTAACTTCACTGATAGGTTTGTTAAATATCTCAAGGTTGTCGACAAACAGTTGCCTGTTGACACATCCAGCACACAGAGAGCAACATCAGCATGTCATGTTTGTGTCCAACTGATAGTTAAGTTACGAATTTCACTCTCCCTTTTGGCTCTGGTATGGTCTCCCATCATCTGAGAAAAAATATCAGTCTCTTCCTCTCTTCCGCCTCTGGAAACCTCGCTGTGATGCGACTCCATAGTCATTTGATCCATGTTAATATAAAAGTATTTATATTGCTTTAAATACTGTTTCTTAATTGACATTATCGTAACAACGCAATTGTATAAAGCTACTAGATTTTCACACAGCGAGCTCTACTCGTCCCTCTAGCATTCTACGTAGACAATATGTGTGTAAGACAATATTGATACACATGAGTATCACGATATCATGTGTTGTGATACTGTATCGATTCTCCAAAACACTTTTAATTGACCTCTTAAAATTCAAGACGGCCCACCGTCGGGGCCCGCACGCTATTCGATCTTTCAGAGGTTGTAGCGGGCTAGAGTGAAGATACTGGCATTATGTAAAACTAGAAAACCTAATGAATCCATTGGCACCAATCATGTCATGCTAGCTTGTCGCCAAGGACGTTAAATAACACTCCAAACTTACGCTAAAATTTTGCCGAGGAAAAACTGGCATGGCCATTTTCGAAGAGGTCCCCTTGACCTCTGACCTCAAGCCATGCCCACTTTATGATAATCACGTGCAGTTTGGGGGCGAAAAACATGCAATTTTTTGCATCCAGTATGAATAAGTTGTTTGTGAAGATGGCTTTAATGATTTAAAGTTTAGACTTTGATAGTTTGATTTGTCAGTAAAGCTGAATCGAACAGAGCAGAATAGAGGGGGAGGAGTGGGAGTGAGACAGATCGCTCTAAAGAGAGCTGAGAGGCAGGGAGAGAAATTGAAAGAGCAAGTCAAAGAGTGTGGTGAGTAAGAGAGAGCGAGCCTGCGTCACACACACAGACAGACAGAGAGAGAGAGAGAGAGAGGAGAGGAAGTGTGTGTCGGCCGGCCCTGCCTCCGTCCCTCCCTCTCTCTCCTTTCTCCCCCTCCTTGCGTCAGCAGCAGTTAAAATGTCGGCTGTGTAGCTCGTCCTCTGCTCTGCTTTCTCTCCCTCTTGGCCATCTGTCTTTTCTTACCACAAGAAGAAACCACACGCTCTCGCTCTTGTTTTCTCTCTCTCCCTCTGCCTTTTTTTTTTTACCCTCGTCATCCTTTCTTTTCTTTCTTCCTGCCTCTCCCCTTGCTCGCTGGATCAAAGCTAGTTTTGTCAAGTGTTTTTCTTCAGAGCCATTGCTCCTTGACGTTGCTTGGAGACGGAGGCGAGAGGTAATGTTACAGTTTTATATCCTCTGCTGTTGCTCGAATCGCTGCTGTTTTTCATCTAAAACCAGAGCGGAGTTTGATCCATGAGACTGAAGTAACAAACTGCCTGGGAGCTGTGGGCATTTCCCAGAATAGACTGTGTGGTCGCTCTAATCTGTTTCTATCCTTGATGTCGACATGTATGTGTGTGTGTGTGTAGCCTGTAACAGTCTCTGAAGATGCTGTTAGCATTATAATCTAGCTGCTTCTTCTTACTACACACCTACTACAACTAATATTGTAACCGATACCACAGCTTTGTCAAATTCTAGCTTGTGATCATTTGTAGTGTTCGTTGTAGAGCAGATGGGTGTCGTTTGAGCTATTCCATCTTGTAGATTTAAGACCTCCAAAAAGTATAATAGTGCCAGTGGATTCCTGTTTATTGTTGTTTTTTCCCAAACTCAGTTTAAATTCTTGCTATGCTCAGTTCAGTTACTCAGATGTGTTTTGTCTGTGATCAGACTTTTCCATTACCCCGTGAAACCTAATCTTCCTCAAACTGTGATCTGGAATCAGAAGCTTTACACTGCACTTCTGATTGTGTTTTGAGATCTTTCTGTCTGGATTAAGGTGGTAAATTGTTCCCCAGTACACTATACGTTTGCCCTAAACATGGCTCACAGCGATGACCATTTCAGTTTCTCTTGATTCACAGTATCGGCTTCTTCATCACCATTTCATCAGCTTTGAGAAGTCTTGCATTTTGTGTAAGTAGGTGCTGCACTCTTGCTTAATACAGACTTTAAAAGGACACTGCACTGATTTTACTTATGAAAGTCAGTTTGCTTGCCACAAGGCATACTACCCAGCCTGTGGAAACAGTTGTGAGAGATCAAACCTGATGATGTCATCGTGGACATCTTGGTTTGGGCTTGTAGGGCTGTCCCAAATACCATTTTTTTGGGCTTCGAAGCTTCGATGAGTAATACTTAAAGGTATTCAGAGCTTCGCGGCGATGCGCGGCAGGCTGACATGTTCTTCTGTCTCCATCTCCCCCCGTTGTTTCAGTGCCTGGGACAGTGCCGCTACCCCACTAGGTACACACATGCACCACTACACACAACAAACTACGATATGCATCTGAGAAAAACTACTAATAATGTTGAATATGAATTGTGGGATCATTCCTTATTTCATGAGCTATTTCGGTATTTATACAATAATATTACATACTTATATATATAAACCAAAACGAAGCATTCAAATACTGATTTGGAGATTGATTACCATGGCAACGGTCCAAGCTTTGAAATATTCCGGTCAGCCCTAGCTTGGCACTTCAATTTTTTAATGGATTGTCTAGCTACCAACTGTGGGCATGGAGTTTGAAAGACGTGGGAGTGAACAGAGTGGGCAGAGAGAGTATAATAGACCAGACTGGCGTCGCGTCTTAAAGTGTGAATCACCAAGGCCACGCCTCCTTTTGGGGGAAAGAATTGTGCCAAAGAGAGAAACGGGATAATGTCCCATATCAAAAACCGAGGCTTTCACTATGAGTTTTGAGGCACATCAAGTGTGTGAATATTTACTGTCAGTGTGGTAAATGGCTAAATGATGCTGGTGACAGGTACTACTAGTGGATAGGCAGCATGGGTGGGAAGCTGCTGCAGTACACTCATACAGTATAGCAGCTATTGCACTGTAGATCGAACAGTTGGCTATTAACAGGTTGATTATTTACAGACACCACTTAGCCTAGCGACACCTGCTGATTCAGTCAAATATGTATTGATGCCCGGGTTAGTAATACCCAGCCACTGTGGTGGGTCATTGATGCACCTCGACGGGGGAAGACGGAAGGGGCATGACGGCAGACCGATTGACCTTAATTTATTAAGGTATCGCAAATGCTCGGTTTCAAAATGGACATCTTAAAAAACTAATATTTGTTTAATAACAAAGATATGCATACAAACTTATGCATGCACCATCAGATTGCATCAACATCTATCTGTAGGATCTTCGTTTTTCTTTCCCCCAAAAAATGGGCGTGGCCTTGATGTTTTAGTATTCGTATATGCCGGCAAAGAGTATGTTTTTTATTTTTTTTGTATGTTTTAACAGCCGCTGCTGCTATTTTGGACTGAAAATGCTTATTATATTAAGAGTATTTTATTATTGAACACAGGCCATTTTGGTAGAATATGACAATAGAATAGAAATCATTTTGTTTTACTTTTGTACGGCACTTTGTAGGCGGGCGTTTTACTGGCATCTGGTAGTCGTTTTCAGTCCAAAATGTTGGAAGTGTAGCTTTGCTGCTGGGCAGACTTTCACTTCTTGGCAATATACTTTATTTGGTGCCGGTCTGGTTTATGAAAGACGCCATTTAGTTGCATTGCGGGATGTGTAGGATCCAGTGTTTCTGGAGCCAAACTAAAAAAAGGTCGAGATATCCTGACTTTTTTTTTAGTTTGGCTTTAGTTTGCCATATGCTGCTTCAATTTTGACATTTTCTTTTTTAACCTGTCTCTTGCAAGTCCCACAGCTTTATGGAAGTGCCATACTAAATTACTGGAGAACCCTTTAATCGCATTTGATGAGCTTTTAAATGCACCTAAAGCCGTATCGCTGACAAGGCGACATCATTAACTGACAAGATAATTATGTAAATTTTGTCAGCTAGTTATATAACACTAGATAACGGAGATGCTCACTGATTTGTATTTTATTTTGGGATATTTTCTTGAGCAACAGTGGATCGAAACAGGCTCCACCTTTTCAGCATGTATATACTGTATTTCATTATGTGTCCAGATAACATTTCATACCCCTAGAGTCTTCACATTCTCATATCCTTAGATAATAATAACAGTAAAAAATAATTCAAATAAGTGCAGTTTGACTGGTTATGTGTCATATGCATGTACATATACACAGGGCATAGACACAAAAAAAAGAAACATGATAAAATCACAGACAAAAGGGAAACTGAATGAACTAACTCACCTTTGCATAGATTGCTGCAGCTGCGGGTTATAATTACTTTCAGGTTGTAACCTCAGTTCCTCTTTGTTGATGTACTTTCCGTTCGGCAGATGTCTTGATTCATTAAATGAATCAAATCTCCATACACTTAGAACAGATGGGCTGTCTTCGTTGGAGCTGTTTGTTGCCTGATTAACAGCTGACTAATTCTGCTGTACTTTTAGTAGGGCTGTCAAAGTTAACGGGATAATAACGCAATATCGTTTTAATGCCGCTCATTTTTTTAACGCATTAACGCATCTCGTGATTTTTAGCTTGTAGCGGGCTGAAGATACTGGTATTTAACTAGAAAACCTAAGGAATCCATTGGTACCAACCATGTCATACAAGCTTGTCGTAAAGGAGGTTAAATAACACTCCAAACTGGCATGGTCATTTTCAAAGGGGTCCCCTTGACCTCTGACCTCAAGATATATGAATGAACATGGGTTCTATGGGTACCCACGAGTCTCCCCTTTACAGACATGCCCACTTTATGATAATCACATGCAGTTTGGGGGCAAGTCATAGTCAAGTCAGCACACTGACACACTGACAGCTGTTGTTGCCTGTTGGGCTGCAGTTTGCCATGTTCTGATTGGAGCATATTGTTTCATGCTAAATGCAGTACCTGTGAGGGTTTATGGACAATAGTTGACATTGTTTTGTGTTGTTAATTGATTTACAATAATAAATATATACATATATGTGCATAAAGTAGCATATTTGCCCACTCCCATGTTGATAAGAGTTTTAAATACTTGACAAATCTCCATTTAAGGTACAATTTAACAGATAAAAAATGTGCGATTAATTTCCGATTGAGTATTTTAATCGATTGACAGCCCTAATTTTTAGTAGTGTTTTTCATTGGGATGAAGTTCCATTGAATGTCTTTTCTAATGTTCAGTCTGTAAGTTGTCACCGTTGAGCTGCCTGCTGCAGTAGCTGTTTGGAGTAGATCTCCAGACGCTGGTTGGTTCCTGTAGACTAAGTTAAGTTAAGGGTGGTGGAGTGGCACAGAGGAAAAGCGCTCAGCCACCTAGTTAATGGAAACAGGGTTTCTATTCATCCTGCTGTGACGTGTCATGAAATAAAATGTCATTCTTTGAAACGGTGCCAGCAAGGTTGGTCGTGTTTAATTGTTTAATAAGAATTTGTTAGAGAGTGATCGACCTAACCAGCCTATCAGCTCATATTGTTAAGACAGTGAACAAAGGAATAACGCTTATATTTTAGAGCTAGTATGCATAGCTTACCTCGTGTGTGTGTGCGTGCGTGCGTTTGAGAGCAGCTGTGTTTTTGACAACTCTGATCATTTACCATCAAAGCAATAAGCAGATAAGAATACAACCGGAGCATGCATGCGTGTGTACATGCGTGTGTGTGTCTTGAAAAGAAGCTGTTGTACTGTGACCCACTTAGAGAACACTGCTCATCAGTGCAGCACCACTCTACAACACATCCTGCAAATCCTCTTCCATTTTTTTGACATGTTTCACCTTTTATGGAAAAAAATATGTAAAATAATCAAAAATGCCATGAAAGATACTCTTTGGTCCGTCAGAGTAAATGTGAGAATAAAGCAAATTCGGTTGTAGCGGGCTCAGTTTTAAAGCTAGAGTGAAGATATTGACATCATATGAAACTAGAAAACCTAAAGAATCCATTGGTACCAACCATGTCACAATAGCCTGTCACAAAATAACGCTCCAAACCTATGCTACATTTTGATTAATCATGATTAAATATTTGAATCGATTGACAGCCCTAGGTTAAATACAAACGTTCATCAGTTTAAAAAGAAGGATCAGGTTTATGGGTAAAATCTTCACAACGTGCCCCTTCATCTAAACCCCACTCACACCAAAGTAGTGATGCTGGTCACACCTGTGTCCACGGTCTATCTGTATGGGTCCAGATCCAGACCTGGGTCGAATGCAGGTCAGATCCTGACTGGCTTTTGTGGTCAGGTTCTCTGTAGTAAAAAAAACAAACAATTAAATGAGTGTTTATATGTATTTAATTACCCAAAGAGAGAGAGAGAGAGGTATTGAAAGCATCCACATGTGAGAAAGTGAGTATATGGATAGGAGAGCGATAGCCTCGAGCGCAGGGTATTTGACAGAGTTGGCAGTTGAGCGTGCAGAGACGCCACCAACCGCCAACCGTGCCTGTGGCGTCTGATGAAAAATAAATGCGATGGTTGTGGCTTTTCATGCAACTGAATGCTTCCATTCATGATAGGTATCGAAAGAAGTAGAAAAAAAGCATTTTGCTCAATCGCCTAATCTGACATAGTGACCATTGTAACCGTCAAAAACATCGTGTAGTCTGATCCTGGCATAAAGGGGGTTCCTTGCCCCAAAACATTTGAGAACCCCTGTCTTAAACAACACCCAGCCTTGTAAACCACCCACTGCTATTTTTTCTCAAAATCAGCTTTTCCCTTTAGTGACAGTTTAATGACACATATCACAATCTAATCTAGATCCAGGTGGGTGTTTCTACCTGCACCAGTTAATCATATGACTTTCCCAATAATGTAATTAAACGTTCTAACATCCTGGGTCCCTGTGGGCGCCATCTCCCATCTCTCTCCTAATTTGTCAAAAAAAAAAAAACCTTCTTGTGGTGTGTGTTTGTTTTTATAAGATGTACATATACATCCAGGCTGATTTAGGTTTATAACTCTCTATCTGTCTGTCTCCCCTCTCTGCCCCCCCCCTCTCTCTGACCTTCATCAGATAATGGCCCCCTGGATGACAAAGCTTTAGTGTGTATGTGTGTGTGTGTGTGGTGTAGCCTCTCTAGGTCACTTAGTGATGCATGAGCTCCATCATCACCTCCTCATCTGCTTTACATTCTGCTGCACTTTTCCTTATCAATTATTCAACACACACACAGGCCAGCGGAGGATGTGTTGTGCGTTCATGGAGACCGATCTGCTTTCTCAGAATGCCGTTTACTCACGTCCGTCCTCTTCGCATGTTATTCCTGCCTCGGAGCTTGTGTGTGTGTGTGTGTGTGTGTGTGTGTGTGTGTGTGTGTGTGTGTGTGTGTGTGTGTGTGTGTGTGTGAACAAGCTTCGTCATTATGTCTTTGGTTCTCTTTGTGAAGTTTCTTTGTAGTTCCACTGGTTTTAATGTGCGTCGTGTGTTGACAGTATTAGTGAGTACGTCTCTCCTTCGCTCATCCACTCTGCTGCTGTCTGGAAATACGCAGTGACAGAATGCTTTTTTCCTGGCACACTGGCAGATGTGACCCAATTGCGGTTGAGTGGGATGTGTGTGTGTGTATGTGTGTCTGTATGTGTGTCTGTATGTGTGTGTGTGGACAAGTCATTTTAGAGGGGATGGAGGAACTGTCATGTCCTTTCAGTTTGAGAGAGAGAGGGATGAATGAGAGCAGGGGTCCACAGACGGCAGCCGGGCTCTGGGTTTGAGTTCAGAAGTCACAAATGAAATATCTTCCATCCAGTAATGAGAAGGCTCATATTTCCACCTCTCCTGACATGTTTCTAAGGGCCTAGATGAAATCCGCAACAGGTTTAGCAGTACAGGTCTGCCTATCATCAGCTTCACTAAACATAATTGACATTCATGAACCTAAATTAACCTCCTGCTGTGCTTTATTATTTTTAATCTTTTTTTGTAGTCTGTCTTTAGCTCTCAAAGTTAGAGAAAGGATGTTGGTGTTGATTTGGTTGGTAAATTATTCTTTACAAATTTAACAATAAACTAGGGCTTGTCAATCGATTAAAATATTTAATCACGATTAATCACATGATTGTCCATAGATAATCGGGATTAATCTCACACACATTTTTTCATCAGTTCAAAATGTACCTTAAAGGGAGATTTGTCAAGGATTTAATCCTCTTATCAACATGGGAGTGGGCAAATACGCTGTTTTATGCAAATGTATGTATATATTTATTATTGGACATCAATTAACAACACAAAACAATGACAAATATTGACCAGAAACCCTCACAGGTACTACATTTAGCATAAAAAATATGCTCAAATCGTAACATGGCAAACTGCAGCCCAACAGGCAACAACAGCTGTCAGTGTGTCAGTGTGCTGACTTGACTATGACTTGCCCCAAACTGCATGGGATTATCATCAAGTGTAAATGCGTTTTTAAAAAAATGAGTGACGTAAAAACAAATTTGCGTTAACGCGTTATTATCGCGTTAACTTTGACAGCCCTTGTAATTATTTGTAGTGGGGTTTTTGTGTCTTTCTATAGCTATCAAAGTTAGATAAAGGTTGTTGGTTACTCTTTACAAACTTAACAATGAACACAATGTTTTCCAAAGATGGAAATCAGAAGACTAAGAATCAAAAGCTATGACTGCTAGGTGAGAGATAAAGCCAGCCGTGACGTGGATCATTACTGAAAGTCATAGTGAATCATAGTGTTATCTTCATTCATCCTGCCAACAGACCTAACAGAAGAAAGTACTGTATAGTTGAGTATGAAAGTTTCATTTTTCAGCCCACGGAAACAGTAGTTTCACCACAACGTTCATTAGAAGCTGCTGTCAAGCTTTCGATCATATCACACCATCTCCCCCAACAGATGGAGTTTAATGGAAATGGAAATTTGAACCTTTACAATTCTATGACGACTTGGAAAATTCCATATTTTGAGTGAAAGCTCAGGACATGTTTATTTTGTCAACCTCTCTTTCAAAGGTGAAGAATATATTTTCAAGCTTAACTTGGAAATCGTAGACAAAACAACGACGAACACGAGAGTTTTTGTGCAAATGTTGCCTCCATCTGCTGGGGAAGACAATAAGTTTGTTCCATGTACGTATCATAACAACGGCTTGTATATCCGCCATCCTCGGTCTTCCTTTTTCCCTTTTTGAATGATGAATACAGACTAGCGCCGCCTGCTGGTGTGGAGAGTTATTTCATCTCACGCAGGCGCAGAACGTACGTGCTAACTGGCCGTCGGCTGTGGTCTTTGCGGTGTGTTCAAGGGCAGCTTGTCGGCCAAGACAAAGGCAACGTGAGACAACACAACAGTCGGCCTTCATCGACATTAGTTCTTTGATGTCGGCTTGGTGTGTCTGAGCCTAAACGGATCAGTTAGTCAAAGATACCTTTGACTGCTGAGCATGTCCAGTGTGATGGCCCTATGGTCTGGATCTGGTGCTGGATTTGGAGTTATGTTACATATTTACAACCATGTTTAGATCTACAAACGTGTCTGTCGACAGAGTTAAGTCATTCTCTTTAGCCAAGGTCTGTCATACATCCTTTACAGAGCCTAACCGGCCTAGTGTGCCTGCAGTGGTTGTCACGGTAACAGGCCTACATCCTGTGTTCTGTATTAACGTGCTGTAAACCTTTCCAAGGTCCCATCATTCATTTGCACTGAGGGCTGTGTTTTTTTCACGCAGCAAAAGTCTGTCTGAATGCAGCCTGAAAGCCTTTACACACCAGCAGCGTGTTTATATTTTTCAAGCTGTTGTTTTTGTCATGAATACTTTCATACAGAATGTGAATATTACGCGGCGAAATAGCGGCGTACTTTTTTTTTTTTTTCGGAACAAGGTTGATTTTTCAGACCTTTCACACCGTGAATAAAGGCATCAAGCAATCATGTTGTGCTGAACGGGTTGAGTTGCGCCTCTATAGAGAGCTGAGGGGATGATGTATTTTTATAGGCCAACCAGGAAGTTAACATCACGCTGGGTTCCCTGGACAAAAAGCCAATGGGATTGTTCCATTGGCTTTTGAATTATTGCAGAAAATAAGCTCTGTGGCAAACAAATGTTTATGATATACATTTATGGTAAACTTTATTACTCCTTTCAACCTTGACAAAGACAGTGCAGACCAGATCCACTCCTTCTGTGCTTACCTTTCACAATAAAAGCCCCAAACGTATAATATTTGCAGGTGAGTATTTTGCATTTCCGTGTTGTCTCACCCCCGGTGTGTAAAGGCCTTTATCCTGGATATACAGGCTCAAGGACTCAGATACAATTGCTATTGCTGAAGATCCGATGGAGAAGTAGGTTAAGGCTGGCCCACACTAAAAGATTTTTCAAATCTTAACAGATTTAGTAAATGTGAGTGAGCCCACACGTAACGACATGTTCCGTTAAATTTAACAGTATTGTTCCTGTAGTGTGTGGAGTGCAACGATTTGGCCAAAACAGCACACAACACACTAACAGATTCATTCATGAACAACAAGAGTCCTGACTTAAAGAAAAATGGAAATATCGCAGAATCTCTCGTGATTGCACTTTGTACTGAAAATTTTCAAAGGATGGATGGATGAAGTCATGGAGGCACATTAAATAAACACTTGTGTTGTTGCCACTAATCAACAAGATGGTCCTCCATATCAGAGCTTACTCTTACTTTATGCTTCACGTTTAGCATTAGCTCATGCATTAGCCGCAGTCGCCATGACGACGGTGGCTGTCCTTCCTTCTTCAGTCAGCTTGGTTCCCAATTGGCTATCGTTCTTTCCCACGTGACTGCGTCATCGGCTGTCCTCG
>CAKAOI010046379.1:0-30753 GCA_916701655.1 Sebastiscus albofasciatus
AAACAACATAAAACTCACCTA
Source organism: Sebastiscus albofasciatus (assembly GCA_916701655.1). Classification (NCBI taxonomy): domain Eukaryota; kingdom Metazoa; phylum Chordata; class Actinopteri; order Perciformes; family Sebastidae; genus Sebastiscus; species Sebastiscus albofasciatus. The sequence goes on from CAKAOI010046379.1 coordinate 22, forward strand.
AACCATCGTCGTTACTCTTTCCATCAATCACCAAGTGTGCTTTGGTCAAACTCAACTGTAATGTCACAGAGTTTAATGTGAAAAAACGGCGAATCTACAGGTGTCCCCCCTGCTGTGGATTGTTTTATGGATGTTTTAGGTTGTTTTATAATTTTATTCTTAGGTATTGTCTTATTTATTGTAGTATTTATCAACTGTACTATTTATAGATTTTAAGGGCTGAGAGAGAGCCAGGGTAAAATGCATTTCATTGCATTTCACTGTACACTGTACTTTTAAATGCATATGACAAATAAACTTGAAACTTGAAACTTGAACTCTCTCTCTGTCCCTCTCTATGCTGGCAGAAGGAAAGAGACAGGGTGACACGTCACGAACGCGTCATCAGTTACACTGCGCATGTCTTAAAGCCTGCGGTGTTAATGCACACTCTGAGTGGAGTTATTAAAAAAAATCCCTGAAGCCAGATCATGATCCGGATCGCCACCAAAATCTAATGGATAGTTCATTGTGCCACACCCCACCCCTCCAAAAAATTTAGTTCAAATCCATTTCAGACTTTTGGAGTACTCCTCCAAAATGGACAAACCAACAAACCAACAAACCGACAAACCAACGCCGGTGAAGACATAACCTCCTTCCTAGGCCTTCGGCCTTGGCGGAGGTAACAAACTACACCACGGCCGCATGAATGTGAGTATACACATATACTCTGTAAAGGAGGACGAGTCAGCGTAAAGACGTTTCGTAGTCTCATTTAGCCACTTGTAGCAACCGCCTTTTTTAAGACACATAAAAGCTTAAAATTCACGATTCTCTTGAGCTTGTGTTAACCACAGACCTTATGGTCTGATGGTGGAGTTCATTTGTGGTGATTATCTTGCTGAACAAAACATGTAAGTATTATAAACGTTTGTTCGCCACAGAACGTATTTTCTGCAATAATCCAAAACCCAATCGAACAATCCCATCGGCTTTTTGTTGAGGGAACCCATGCGATTCTAACTATTCTATACCATAATGTGTGATAAATGGCTTCATTTTAAGGGGTCACAAAATTCTAACTTGTTTTTTATTAACAGCATTTACTTGTACTTTTACTTTTAAGACTTAAGTACATTTAATATCAGAAAATCACAGAAAATATACTCAAGTAATATTCTAATAGGTGACTATAGGTCTACTAAAGTCATTTTCTGGTTAGATATCTGTACTTTTACTCAAGTGTGGCGTTCATTTACTTCATCCACCACTGGTTATACTGTACAGACAGTGTACTAACATGAACTTTCTGACCTTAAAGGTTCTTCAGGGGTAAAACATGTATAGTGGATTAACCCACATCATTTCTACAGAAACCCACTACAGAAATATCCCCAAATTTCCAAATGCCGCCATAAAAAACAACATCTTTTGTGCTTTTTGGTGGACACAAGAGGTTTTGTGTCTTCATAGAAACGTAAAAGGAGAAAGCAACTGTTCAAGGGGGTTGATGAAATGTCCTCAGTAAACCCTACCACCACCATCCTCACTTGTAGCCTCCATTCATCCTCACACACAGTGAAGCAATGGCGGCCCAGTTTATGAATGAAGACTGAATATAATTGGGGAGATTTCACAGACAAGCTTACATTTCGTGGACTCGCGTCAGGAGGGATAAAGTTCTGCTCTTTAATTGTGGTCTTTTACACTTCACACTCGACATCATCACCATTGGAGTTTGTAGTCTGCAGCGCAGGGCGGCGCAGCGAGCACGGATGAACTTGGCCTACATTTCTCAGTTTTCCCCGGCGAATTTGATTTTCTTCGCTAGAGCGCCGCTGTGAGAGCACACATTGTCACAGAAGATACAGTCACCAATTAGAGGCTTCATGCAGTCTGAACTATACTTATGCAGAACAAAAGACTTTACTAGCATGATAACAAAGCTACCAGTCTATGTACAATTATTAAGGCATGAGAAAAATGCATGAAAAGGTCAATAAAAACTCAGCGTAGGATTAACTTAAAACACAACAGCTGCTCAAAAACACTGTTACCATACATAATAGGATGAATGTCTATACGGGAATTAGGGCTGTCAATTGATTAAAATATTTGGTCATGATTAATCGCATGATTGTCCGTAGTTAATCGTGATTAATCGCAAATTAATCGCGCATTTGTTATCTGTTCTAAATGTACCTTAAAGGGAGATTTGTCAAGTATTTAATCCTCTTATCAACATGGGAGTGGACAAATATGCTGCTTTATGCAAATGTATGTATATATTTATTACTGGAAATAAATTAACAACACAAAATAATGACAGATATTGTTGATACCATTACCAATTGATTGATACCAATGGAGTCATCAGGTTTTATAGTTTCATACAATACCAGTATCGTCACTCTAGCTTTGAAACTTGTTGCAAGTTGCATTAATGCGTCCGGCACAGAAACTCAGCAATGTACTGACGCCACGTTAGTTCAGATCAGAAAGTCACACAATAACACAAACAAACTAACTAAACTAATCGAGGCAGCGGTAGACCATCAACTCCTTTTGAGAGGTAAAATTACTGTTTTTGTGCGTGGAGTCTGGTGGCTTTGAAGACAGTGATATAACGTCGGAAAGGGCTGTCTGATGGCGAGGTGAAGCTGCGAAAATATTCTAAATTTTAGCATAAACTTTACCATTTCTTTCCAAACTTAGCACAGCTAACGTTGACTCAGCTAGTGTTAGCATTCACATTATTCATAACCTTATTGATCAGCTTACTTTGGTAACCAACGTCACTGCTTCTTGCAACGGCTGAGTGGGCAGAACAGAACGCAGATGAACCCGTCCTTTAAATAGCCAGGAAGGAGCCCTCCCACTGACCCGATTTAATGGGAAAAAGCTGTATGTTACTTAGAATTTGTCGTGTATTAATGACATACAATTTTATCTTCATGAATAATGGCTTAATGTGAAGTTTCTTTTTTAATAGTCTGCATTTAAATAGGTCACACAACATGGTTTGTAATAGCAGAGTTTTAAATATCTTTTGTGCTGATAACCTCCTGTTTTAGTATCACACTGGATGAACACACACACACACACACACACACTCAGGGGATGTGAAGCTGTCAGAGAATGAAGATGTATAAACGTCGGCCTGCAGGCTCTCTTCCTGTTTTCCTTTGGTTCAGATAAAGAGGGAGGGGTGGCGGGGCAGAGTGAAGGATCCTGGGTGATTACTTGGGCTTTAATGAGGAAAACGTCTTTGCCTTCAGGCTCTCATCCACCTCAATAGTCTGTGAGTGTGTCTGGCCCGAGTTTAACTGAAAGACATGAAGACACGAGGCGCTGCAGAGAGACGCTGAATAGATTTCATATAGAGGAGGAGGTCAGAGGCTGCAGCTGATGTGTTTTACTGCATAAATAAAATATAGATTCCCTCTCAGAGGATACAGGCAGGAGTTAGAGAAACTAATCCATGCTTCAATTTCACTGCAACAGTCTTTTCTCAGGTTATTTCTTCAGCTCATTTATAAAGCTGTTGCTAACAAAGACTTTAAGTAAAAGTAGTAATGCAGAGTAATAATACAGTTTAGAAATACTCTGTTAGGAGTAAAATTCAGAATTTGACTTAAGTAAAACAAAGAAAGTACTAGCATTAAAATATACTTAAAGTTAAAAAGTAAAAGTACTCATGCAGAACAACAGAATAGCAGTATTTTTAATTTGCATTCTAGGACTTTAAAACAACAGTTGACTAAACAATATTTACTCCACTTATTCATTATTTTGTCATTTAAGTTTGAGAATTTTTAGGAGAAAACTGCAACGAGTTCTTATAATCAAGCAAAAGAGTCGTCTGACTTTGAAGATACAACATTGTAGAACACATCAGACTCATATTCAGGGTATTTATGTACGCTGATATATTTTTGTGTAATATAATACAATACGTGTGAGAAGCAGTCACATTTTAAAGTCTTCTGCAATTTGGCTCCATCTTCAGGAGAAAGTGGTTTGATTCTCTAAATTAGCAGTAAATATGAGACATAAATTAATAATTTACAACAATAATAACTTTGTTATATTATTTATCATTGTATACTGTTTTTTTTTGTCTCTAGTTGTTTTGAGTACATTTGAACACATTTCTTTGGGGGAAAACATCATGTGAAAGTTAATCATTTGAGGATATGCTCTCTACATTTTGTCATTGTTTTCCACAGAATCAGTAGGAGTCTCCATATGAAGCACATCACAGTCACACTGAACGTTAACGTGCATCATGATGATCCAGGAGTGAAACACTTCCATTAATCTCAGAGTTTCCTCATGCAGTATGTGGCCTCTATAAACCTCTTAAAGCCCCAGGAGGTCTGGTGATCTGCAGACATTTATAAAGATTTAAAACCTGCTGCTGAGTCAGTGGCGCCTCCTGCTGGTGGCTTGGATGAACTGTTACCAGAACAAATAAACAATATTACCAGCTGTGAATGATTCATGAGGTGTTTTTTATTATTACTTCTGGAAGTTACAATACAAGAAGAAGACAGAAGATTACAGAGCTGAAGAAGAAGATAAAGGATGAAATATAGTCATTTTAACAAGTTAATTACTTAATTTAAAAGCACACACTACAGTAACATCTCCTCCTTAAACTTACAGTATATATATATATATATGCAAAGACTTTTAATGTAATAATCTATTTTAATTAGTTTCTTAGTGTTGCTGTGAAGCCTTGTTTTAATGGGGCAGCAATTTACAATTTACCTTTTCTGTAATTTCCCAGGAAGTTTCCTGTAAAGAATTTGGTACTAATTATAGGGGGGGAAATAATTTAAACCCTCCTAAATATTAATTAACTATTCATTTAGTGGTAGCATATTCATTCTCTTTATTTGTGTAAATAATATGCTTTCCCAGTAATAGGAATTATAAAATTCAAATTACTGTAAGTAGTCAAAAATTACATAGTTATTTGTAGGAAACTTCAGAGGAAAATATTATTAAATTATTAAAGCATATTACTATAATGTTTTACAAGGATGGAATCAGAATAAACCCAATAAACTGCATATTTAATGAATGTATTTATTAATTCAGCCATTAAGTTAATAAATGATGAATCCATCACAACTTACTTGATCAAAAAGTTACCAAAAAAACTCAAACCTATTATCAAAATGTCTATTATCTATTTTTTAATCCATTGGCAATATATTATATTAATTCATGTAGTAGCAAAATCGAACAAAATATTCTTCTTCAGTCCAGATTTGTTGGCATTTAGCCTTTAAAACAACATTTCCACTGCGGGAGGCCCGCAGCTGTACTGATGGGACGGTCTACTTTTACACAAACTTATTATAAAATATCATTTTATTGTTTAACAGTAAAATACTATTAACTAAGTTTAATTAACTATCAATGTACCATTTATATATATATGATGGTTATTATGAAGTGTTACCAAATAAAGTCCAAGAAGTTGCTTCCTCTCGTATTTTGTGGATGTTCAAGTCGATAAAAATGATAAAATGACAGAAACGGGAATAAAGACGTAGCGAGAGCACAACATGCCGATGTTAATCATCATCTCCTCCACAAATTTTAAGCAGAGTCTTTCCATGTTCCCCTCCGCAATCAGACTGAAAACAAAACAGAATTATTTATTAAAACTTCAGTTGGACGTGTTCGTGTTTAAATATATCAATCTTTAATGATCTGCATGTCTTTCATATGACGTCTGTCTTTCACAGCTCACAACAAGTTAGTAGGGTGAGGATGAAAGTAAAGCAGAATGTCAGAGAGCGACAGCGAGAGCTCAAGAGGAAGCAGATCTCTTCTCGGCCTCAGGTAGAACCTCAGGTGTTAGTTAGTCGTCTCCTCCACAGATGGCCTTCACACAGTCCCCGTGGGCGCCCGACAGATCCGACTGGAGGACACAGCAACTTTATTTGAGTATTTCCATTGTATGCTACTTCATTCTTCTACTCCACTACATCGCAGAGGGAAATATTGTATTTTTTACTCCACTACATTTATCTGACAGCTTTAGTTACTTTGCAGATTCAGAATATAAATACTAAATATAAATCCACGAATAACTGAAGATGTAATAGTTTAGAATAAGCTACACAGCAGTAAATAAAATAATTACAGAGAGCTCCATCTTTACCAGCTGCAACATTAAAGTGATGAACACATTAATGCATCAATAATTGTAATCCAATAATTTAATGCATGGGCCATTCTGCATTTACCTTGCACAGCAGCTGGATTCTCGCAATATCACGAGATCATGCAAAGATCAAGCCAGATCACGGACCAATCAGCGTCCTGTGAGGAGCTACTGGGCGTGGCTTAGGTGTGCGTGATGACACGGTGAGGCGACTGTTCGTCTTAAACAACAACGGCGGCTCCTAAAGAGGTTAGCGTAGATGCTGCAATGGCATCAGTTCTATCAGAACTGGAGTATTTCTTCAACAATGTACGGCACTGAAGATTTTGAAGTACCAATAAGTACTGCAATAGTTAATCGCGATTAATCTCAAATTAATCGCACATTTTTTATCTGTTCAAAACTAACCTTAAAAAGGGAGATTTGTCAAGTATTTAATACTATTATTAACATGGGAGTGGACAAATATGCTTGTTTTATGCAAATATATGCATATATTTATCATTGGAAATCAGTTAAAAACCCTATGTAAATCCCTAATAAACCCTGGACACACTTTACTTTTTAAAAAGGTACAGTGTGTGGGATTTGGCGGCATCTAGCAGCGTGGTTGCAGATTGCAACCGCTTGAAACTTGAAGCGTGTAGGAGAACTACGATGGCCGACGTGAAAATGCGAATGTCCCTCTCTAGAGCCAGTGTTTGGTTTGTCCGTTCTGGGCTACTGTAGAAACATGGTGGCCGACTCCGTGAAGAGGACCTGCTCCGTATGTAGATATAAATGACTCATTCTAAGGTAACGAAAACACAATGATTCTTAAAACATACTTATTCATATTATACTCCATTTCTGACAATAGATCCCGTGTAATGCTACACACTGCTTTAAGAAAGACTGATGAAAGAAATGCTCAGTGAGAAGTTGCATTGAGTTACAGAAGTTGGTAGAACAGCGTTTAGCCTGGAGGAGACGCCGCAACATCTGAGAAAGATTTGTGTGACTTAAACTTCAATATTCCCTCCAAATGATGGATGGCTCCTCGTCAGAGAGACCGAGATATACAGCTGTAATTACCAAGTGATCGGCTGGATGTGGGTTGTAATTTACCACCATGGACACATCAGCTCTCTTTTTAATTTGCCTCTCAGGCTGCAACAGGTGGGCGGTGTTTTTAAATCTCTACATAATGTGATCAGGACTGGAGACCAAATCCACCTGAGCAACCGCAAGGTGCAAAAATAAAAGAGCAGATAGAAAACACCCAGACAACCTTTACCATACAGACGACACATCCCTCACCAATACAGAGCTTGATTAACATGTTTAAATGTTAGTAACAGATTAGTGAAATGAAGAGACACCTTTCTATTTCACTCAGCTCCAGTTATCCAGAAGGTTAGTCTTTGTGTGTCTCAGAGGACCTTCTCATATCAAAGTGGCCAAATAAAATCAAGCCGTTGTCAGTTTTCAGTCAGTGAGATCATTCTGAAAACTCTGATGACTCATGAAACCTCAGACAGTAAATCCATCAGGCTTCATCAAATCCTCCGATCACACTTAGTTCATAGTGAATTTATGTTGCTGCAAACTTTGTGAAGACAAAGTCCATGCAAAGATCTCATCAACCCATTTGTGCATTTTCTTATACTATATCTAGTCTTTGGGCTCATACAGTATAATGGAGTCGATTGCAAAATCAGTCCCACCATGTGCCCAAAGACTAGATATAGTATGATAAGAAAAACTTCCTTTTCAGCCAAATGGTTTGACCAATTTTGAAAATGTCTTCACATTTGTGCCAAGACAAGCCCAGAGATTACTTCCACCAAAAGGAAATAAAAGATTTCAGTTGCAGGCACAAATGGGTTAATGGAATGTACTGGGATGAAGCCAGTTCAACTTGTTATGACATACTAAATATATACTTATATAAAAAGTAGTTCCTCACCTCGATGGCAGAGTGCAGCGAGTGCTCGTAGAGTTTCTTGAACTCGGCTCTGATGTCCAGCAGGTCGATCTCAGACCGGCTCACCATGATCCGGTTCAGAGTGGCCTCGTCTGTTCCACCACCCTGACAACACAATACACACACACACACAACATTATTACACTTTAAACTTAATTCATGCACAGTATTTATCCTGCATTTATCTCATATCAGTACCGCTGATTTGTCTCTCTAGAATATTAAATATAAAACTAAACTGGGCTGCACAATTAATAGAAATTTTATCGAAATAGCAATAATGGATATTAACAAATATTGCGATTTCGATAAAATTTGGAGTAATTGTGCAGCCCTTCCTGCAACTGAAACGTGTGCAATAAAACCAGTATATTCACCTTCATGCTCTCATGCAGACGCTCTGCAAAGTAGATTGGGACGCTCTTCACACATTTCACTGAAGATGAACACAACAACGTGGTTAGAAACAGCTGTCATACAAAGATATAGTTCAAGAGGAAGAGAAAATGATATGCACTACATCATCACTACACCATTATTCCCATATGTGACTGATCCAAAAACATGGCACTAATCTGCTGCTCTTTCTCATACTTTTGACCATATAATGCATAATATGTTAGAATTAAACGTTCATGCACATACCGATAGCCACCAGTAGCTCCTCCAGCTCTCCTGACATCTCCCCTTCGATGCTTTGCTGCAGAGTCTTTCCACTGATGTTTTTGTATTCAACCAGAGCTGAACAAAAGAAATTACAGATTATTCCAAATTGATCATAATTTGTAAGAACTTTGTTGTAGTCTAAATTAAACCTAATTTAAGTTGAGTGTGACGTACTTTTTCTCAGCTGAGGTATACTTCTCTGGCAGAGGATTTCGATAAATTTAGATTCATCGGTGCCCCATTTCTTCTCCCCAGCTTCGTAAAGGGTCTAGAAAGAAATACAAATATATTCAACATACAGAGAGACAGTTACAGTGTATATATAATAAAAACACTTTCTTAGTTCAAACAAGCATCATACTGCACCTTGGCGTCATCTTTTGCTTTCGCATTATTCACTGTGGTGTTGTCGTCCCTCTTGCCCTGGAAACAAAAACAAAACTTTTAAAATTTAAATTCCATCAGGCTCTCCACACCTCTTTAGCCTCTCCCACCTCCAGATATGTGAATGTAAATGGATTCTATGTGTACCCACAAGTCTCCCCTTTACAGACATGCCCACTTTATGATAATCACATGCAGTTTTTTGCAATTAAATGTGTTATTGTCTCCTATTCTAAAAATGATGTGTCTGAATATTTCTGCATACTGGGGTCCCTAAGCAGTCTTGGAATTACATAAATTGGGTATCACTGAAAAGCTGAGACTCTTGTGGATCCAGTGAGCCCAACTGTATTCATGTGTGATGATGTTAGTCCCCAGACGAGTCATTTCATTGACCTCACTGTATATAATAACCTGTGGTGACCTCTACGCTGCATTATAGACATGGGCACCATAGAAAGTGTTACCAGAACTTGTTCATTTCATGCAGACTGTGAGGTTTTACTTTATTATCTATCTTGTGCACCCGTCTCTCCACACTATCCTGCACATCACATGTCTTAATAAAAGTTAAATAAGATATAATACTGTTCAGTTTTCCTTTGTATTCAGATGACAAACCTCGGCCAGGAGGAGCAGAGCGGTGGAGAAGTCTCCAGAAACTTCACTCCTCATGTCAAGGGTCAACTTCTTCTCCGTTTCTGTGGAGGAAATTAAACATCCAAGACAAACTCGTGATTCTGATATTTTAAAAATGAGATGAATCATAAAAACAAGAAATTCATACTTTCAAAAAGACCAGCGCTTTCGGATGGACTCGTCTATTTACCTTCCAGATAGACGTCAGTGAGAGCTTTGATTTGTTCGTTGGATCTGGAGGCGAAGATTTCAATCAGGACGCAGTCTGCCGTCCCGGCTCCCTGCAACGTCACACAGTTACTTCACCACATAGAGATAATTCACTCATAATAATGATTTCATTCTAAAATAATTTTCCTTATTTGTAATTTTTCACCAGAGAACAGACATTGGTAAAAAAAATAATAACCAGCATTTATAAATGGTGAATTGATAGTTAATTAATAGTTATTTTACTGTTAACAATCAAGGAAATGATAATTAATAATCTTTGTTTCCTCATACTAACATTTGTTTGTAAAGTGTATAATAAAATAAAAGAGAAAAACTGACCTTCATGGCCCGCATCACTTCATGACAGTCGTACGCTGCAGGAGGCGAGGCGAGCGCCACCAGCAGGTCCCCGAAGTCACCGCTGGTGTCTCCTTTCAGGTCCTCCACTAACGTCTATGACGTAAACACAACCTGTCACTTCTCAAACAAAAGCACACCCACAACCACACCCATGCAAATACACCCAGGTACTATAGACAAACACAGGAACCATTATTTCATGTTAAAGCTGGAGTTTAAATCAACAGATAGCTCTGGTTGAAAGATTCACAATGAAAAAATCATCTCAGGTGTCGGGAACACCTGAAGTGAACTGCTACTGCGATCAATGCAACTTTTAGTTATATGATAATATAATGTATTTTTAAAATTTTTCATAAATAGTTATTCTATTGAGTTAGTCTTAATTTAATTTCTTTCTTTTTTTAATTTAGCCACCCTAAACCCTGGCTGCAATAAGAGCTAATGGCAACAATCAGTAACACATGCCTCTAAATAAGAGGAATAAATAGCTCATAGTGTGTCAGAGGACAGGGCTAGGTTAAAGAGGACCTATTATGCTTATTTTCAGGTTCATACTTGTATTTTGGTTTTCTACTAGAACATGTTTATGTGCTTTAATGTTCAAAAAAACTCTCTCTTTGGACTCTGCTCCAGCTATGTTTTAACTAGCTTGGTTTGAGGACGTGCCAAACTAGCCGTTATGCAAATGTGTTACTTGGTGACATCACCATGTTACGGGAAAAAAGGCGTGACTTCAAGCAAGGCCTTTCAGACAGTTCAGGAGCAGTGTTTCTGTCTGGGAAGAGTAACTCCCTTTGGCGATGACTTTGTAACTTTGCAGACCTTTTTTCATGTACAAAAAAAAATATATATATATATATATATAGTAGGGCTGTGTATTATCAAATCTGGCGATACGATACGTATTTTTTAATCTAACTTTTGGAAAACTGTCATAGAATAAAGAACACACCACCATAAGCATACAATCTGAGTTAAAAAAGTTACATTGCAAATTAAATAAAGTATAAAGTTGCATGTAAACTATTAATTAAAAATCAATAGTGTTTTTGAGAATCATTACAGTATCACGAAACATAATATTGCGATATTCAATTATTTCGATATATACTATACTAAAGGAAAGGGACAAAGCACAAAAGCATAATATGTCCCCTTTAAAGTTTTCGTTATCATTTGGTCTAAAAACAGACATTCAGTGTATTCACATTTATATCACATGAGACCATTTAAAATCCTTAACAGATTGTAATTCAGCATCAGCCATAAGAACAGGAGTGATATCTGATATCTTACTCTGCCGGTGGCTTCCTGATAAGCTTCACAGATGAGCTGCCTCTGAGCGCTGCTTCGGTCGGTCAAGATGTCGATCAGAACCTGCTCTTTGGTGCCTGGAAACATTTAAAACAAGAAACGTGAGGAGGGAGGGAGGGACAGCAAGAAACATGAAATCAATAAAATTAAATCAATCAAATACATAAATTCACAATTTCAATGTCTGATTTAAAAGGTCGCTTAACCGCACCAAATCGCATGAATTCCACTAGACCATACATACCTACATACAGTATATATTATTATAATATGTTATGTGTAGCTATGCCACGGTTTTCATGTTCACAATAAAAAATAAAAATACTTGTGTAATAAATAAAAATCCGAGTGTTTTTGTACCCATTCCCTCGATGGCCTTCCTCAGAGCGCCAGCATCGTCTCCTGGATCAAAGTGTGATTTGGGCTTGATGGTTCCTCTCTCTCCACTCTGAAGAAGAGACGGTTTGTAATGGGTTTTTTTAATCTTTTTTGTAATTTAATAAATGTCACAGTAAAAGCTTGAAATCATGTGTAAAGTTTTAGTTGGACCTACTTTTGCTTCGAACGAGGACGGAGTGTCCACAAGACCTTCCAAGTCATCCTGCAGAACGTTAATCAGTTTGGTTTAAAATGTGCAAGAAAATAAATAAATAAATAAATAAAATAAAAAGAGAATCTTGGCTTACCCATAAAGACATGATGACAACACGGAGTTTATCTGTAAATAAAACTAAAACACATTCATCGTTAAGTTTTCTTGTTATTTTGTATATTCTCACCAAACTCCATTAAAAAAACAGCACATTTTAAAAAGTGATCTTACATTTTTTTTTTTTTTATTTCGATGCAGCTTTATGCTATCAGAACTGACATCTTTACAATAAACATACTAAAGCATGAAGTTTATTTCTGACTCTTTTGTCTCAGTTATCTTTTCTGTCCTTATCTCTGTGCGGTAGTGAGTTACTTAAATTGTGACCTTATAACCCTTTTTTGGTATTTTCTTTTCTTCTATAATATTCTTTATAGGATGCATGATATGTGATTTATTATCTACCAGTAGCTGGATGATATTTAAAAGTGTATTATATACAAAGTCTGTGTAGCATCTCAGACTAAAAAGTACATGATTAAACATCCTGCTCATGCTGACACATCTTATGTTTGCTTATATGATGAGCTCATCTGATGAATGTGAAGTAAATAAGCCTCATTAATGAAGCAACACAGAATGTATGTAATGTAATATAACACAGAAAAATAAAACAATTATTACAAAGTAAAGTAAAGTTGATATCCAGTGGAAATAATATAAAATACTAGAGGGGATTAAACCCAAAAATCTCACATATTAAAGCACATTTAACTCAGGAAGACATTATTTAGTGATACCTAAAGAAATAAAACATATAATTTAATATAAAAACTTACTTTCAAGCTGTAAGTAAATATAGTAGATTCACTGGGAGACTTTCTAAAGCGAATTGAATGAGATTTTACACAGGTAAGCTACTAATTTGTGCACAAATCTCTGCTCTAAACCTTAATATAATGAATAATAATTTGTTACAACACCAACAGTCGAACATAAAATAAATGAACTGGAAGACAATGAATTATCGAGAGTAAAAGAAAGCAAAGAAAAGCTCACCTGGCTTCTTGTTTAAACCGGAAAAGAGTTCCGCCACACCTGTGGAACTGGATCTCTATTAGAGAGTCATCACATCTGACCACGCCCATTCTGCACAGGTATGTGCTGCCTTCAGGGACCGCTCGGACATTTCTAATATCTACCTATTTAAAGTGCCTGCTTCTGAAAATTATGATAAATTACATCATTATTCAGATGAAATATAATCTATAGGTTTAAATCTCCCAGCTTTTTTAAAGGTGTGGTTGATTTAAAAGTTCATACTTTTCCTTTAACTTGTTTGAAGTTAGCGTTTCCTACTAATGAACTGTTTTGTAAACTTCTTGATAGTTATAAGCCGTGCTAGTTTTGGCATTTTATTGACAGCTTCAGCATGTTATTAATGCTGTTTTAAAGACATTTTTCCACCCTGTCATGGATATAATTGAGTGGAAAACTGTAACTTTTTTTGTCATTTTAACCCGTTTGTTCCCAAAGACTAGATTGAATTTTTTAGGTCAAATGAAAAAATCACACTTTTATTAATAGTCAAAGGCAGGATTTTTGAAAAATTAGGAAAAACATTTTGTTTATTGAATGTTTTCTATATGAATTTTTTTTTACACTGCATGTGTCTGCACATCTTAAATATTCAACTTATTATGAGTTCATAGATATCAAATACTTGATTGTGCTCCTTGTAGTTTCTGAGATACAGACATTTTCTTATCATACTATATCTAGACTTTAGGCACATGATGGGACTACTATGTTTTTTCTTTCTTTCTTTCTTTCTTTCTAATTTGAGGGTACGAGTTATAATTTGAGGGAACGAGTTACTAATTTGAGGGAAAGAGTTGCTAATTTGAGGGAACGAGTTACTAATTTGAGGGAAAGAGTTGCTAATTTGAGGGAATGAGTTCCTAATTTGAGGGAACGAGTAAGCAATTTGAGGAAATGAGTTTGTAATTTGAGGGAACGAGTTAGTAATTTGAGGGAACGAGTTAGTAATTTGAGGGAACGAGTAAGCAATTTGAGGAAACGAGTTTGTAATTTGAGGGAACGAGTTAGTAATTTGAGGGAACGAGTTAGTAATTTGAGGGAACGAGTAAGCAATTTGAGGAAACGAGTTTGTAATTTGAGGGAACGAGTTAGTAATTTGAGGGAACGAGTTAGTAATTTGAGGGAACGAGTTAGTAATTTGAGGGAACGAGTTAGCAATTTGAGGGAACTAATTAATACAATTTTCTCCTAGGGGTCTAGGGGCGCTCCATACATTTCCACCAAAGCAAATTTAAAATTCCAGTTGCTGGCACGAATGTATTAATGAATAACTGTTGACAGAAGTCCGACTTTCTCTGTCCCTAAACATCACATCCCATTTTGTTGAGTAGCATCAGCAAATATCAATAAACACTCACATTTGACATTTCCATTTACATGTACAAAATGTGAAAAATATTTGTACAAAATCTAACAGAAAAATAAGAAGTGTCAGATTTCATTTTTCATTTGTTCTTTTTCCCCCAAAATAGAATCAAAAACATTAAATACAAACAATCGTGGGTTTCAACATTTTTTTTTATTACTAAAAAAGGCACCAAATACAGGCATCATGTTGATAGCATCGTAGTTATTTTCCACACAATGATAGCACCAAAAATATATCATTATTTCCCATAATTTCCTGTTCCCGTGTCGGTTTGATAGGCACACAGTTGAAAGAAGACAGGATGGCGGGAACAGAGAGACGAACGGAGAGAAAGTTTGTTTTTCTTTTTGCAGTGCTCTCCAACCAGTGTCATACACTTAAAAACATTTAACATCGTGGGTACATCAGTAGCTGAGCGTAACATAATACATCAGAAGAGGGTAACATAATAATAATAATACATAAATGAGAAAAAATAAAATAAAAAATACGGGAGGGATTTTGTGTCTTTGGGCGGAACGAAGGCAGGTAGACACACATCTCTCTTATAAAATACATCATTGTATTAAAAAGTGATTATTTGTCATTAGAACAGTAGTAAGGCTAAAGCACTCAGTCATGTGGACGGGATCGAAACCTTTTGTTGTCCAAACGGCGGCGTCTGATTTATTACAATCACATGGAAATGTTCCAATCAAATGGAAAAAGAAAAAAAACAAAACACTTTGGATGACTGAAATTCATGAGGAAAAATACTGCATGGCACTTAATATTGGCAGCTATCAGAGTGTCCAACGTGACAGTACAAATGTCTCTAAGTAAGGCTTGAAATGCACGTTTAGAAGTTCCTGCTCATGAGGGGTTAACAAAGTTATGGCATAATTGCACTTGAATAGGTATCATTCATTTTTTGTTTTTATTTACACTCATTCGACCTGTGCTTAATACTTTCACAGCAGTCAGAAGCAGCTGTAGTCGATGTAGAAGTCGCTTTGTTGTGTTTTTAGAGTTAATATATCTTTATATATCTATGCTGACTACCACTCCACAGTAGTGACGTTCAGTAGCAGTGAAATGACTCATAATACAGCAGAGAGTTTTGTCGAAACAATCACCAGTGTCTGAGCTACCGGTCACCGTCTTGGTGCTAAAAAAGGACGTAAATGTCAAGTAAAAGGGTGATGAGATTATCAGATGGAGTTTGGATGATCAGATGTTTTGGCTGTTTCACGCAGCTGAGTGGTTTGTGGATTCCTGAGGTAGCCCAGTTGCGAAATGATTAAAACGCTGCGTAGCCGTTCTGCACGTCACACTCTTCCCTTTTTCAAAGTGGTATAAAAATACATTAACAAACGTTCCTTAAGTACAAACTTTCTTTTAGAAAATACCTTTTTTTATATTTCACTTCCTCTTCCTCTCTTCTTCTTCTTCCTCTTCCTCATCAGACCTCAGTGCCGTCGTTGAGGTTGTTGTGGAGTTTGACCTCCAGGTTGACCTGTTTGACCTTGGTCTTGCCGTTGGCGTCCTGGTTGCGGTTGAGGACGTTGATGTTTCTCACGTTGCAGTGTTTGGTGCTGAAGTTCTTCTCCATACACTTGTCCAAGCACACCTCCACCTTGGTGTTGAGCGGGTACTCCTCGTACACTTTCTCGGCCTTCTTGCTCTTCTTCTTGGCCGACCGTCGGCAGCGGCGGAACAGGAAGCAGGCGGCCAGCAGCACCAGGACCAGCAGGGTGATGGCGGCCACGCCGCCGCCCACCGAGCTGCCCACGTGGGCGTTGAAGGAGCCGGCGGGCCCGGCCTCCAGGCGGAGCGACTTCATGTTGGTGCCGTTCTTCACCTGGTCGCCCTCGTTGTCGTAGATCAGAGACTCGTCCAGCGTCAGGCGCCCGCTGCGATCCACCAGGTCGCGTTTAGGACGGCTCAGCTGATAGGTCAGCGAGCGCTGAATCCTGGGACTGGAGCGTGACTCTGGGCTGATTACGTAAATCACCTGCAGGTACCACTGGTGTCCCGCCTCCACCTGTCAATCAACAGAGAGAGAGAAGGAGGGCGTTAGATACCGAAGCAGCACCGTGTCCCGTTATTTCACGTCCCATCTAATGCACCTTATTAATAATCTTTATCGTTCATATTTTGATTTATTAACACTCTTCCCACTTTGTACTGCAACTGTTTGACAACAACTTCCCTCAAGGTAAAAAAAGTTTTATCTGATCTTATTTTAATATTTCAGAAAATCACAATATATACTCTAATTCATAAATTAACTGAATTAAATTAAAACATTACATTCTGTGCTAAGTTTGGAAAGATCTGAAAGTTGTGAAGTGTGGTTGTACATATTCTATTCTTGCATTCAGAGGTAAAATGACTGTTTTTGTGAATGTAGTCTGGTGACTTTGAAGAGAGCGATATAACGGCTTCAGCTCCCCGTCAGGAAAAGCTGTCTGAGGGCAAGCTAACACTTTGTGGACGTGCAGTAACGACACACATCCTACTTTAGTTTATTTAACTGAGTTCACAGAAGAGCTGTTAAAGTTGAATATCAGCCGAAATGAGAAGCCTTTCTTTAGGAGTCACACAAAGTCATACGTTATGATTTAGGAGTCACATCTGTGTAACGGGGGAACCCACATCTGTCACTGCCGTGTGACGTTATTGGTTGCATGTGAGGCGTTTCAGGGCGGAGATCCGTTCACAGTGATGTCAGATATGGGTCACTTTAGATCAGCTAACATTTCCATGGCAACAGTGATGTCTCTGATTGGTGCAACTTCACTAAAGCTTGTGGGGGGGGTTAGCGTTAAAAAGAGGAACGTATCATTTCTACTCAATGAAACTGAAATCGTTTATTTATCAGTCTGGGAAATTAAATTTAAGAGGCAAATGTTTAAAGCTACTGTACGTCCATCAAATCCCTGCTACATGACTGCGCTGTAGTGCAGGACACTCCACACACCTTGTAGAGAGCATCAACCTTCATCGTGAAGCCGTCGACGCCCGGCATGGCCGTCATACTCTGCAGCTCCGGGATCTCCGTGGCAAAGTTAGCCTCGAAGGGAACGTCGTGGAAAAAGTTGTCACACACGTCTGGCTGTTTACGATCCTGCAGAGGGAAACACACAGAGGGGAAATATTCAACTTATGTCTCTATGGTTCATAAGTTTCTTTATTAAAAGTCAGGTTTATTCTGTTTTCATCTGTTGGATGTTAGAAATACTTTTAAAATTAAATTAATAACTCTATATTGTGACAGTCAAGAAAGAATTGCAAGAAGAAGAATCAGCGTAGTGTAGCTTTATTATCTCTGCTTCAGATAATAATGGTTCGTTAACAACAGAAGACAGCAGAGAGAGAGTTTACATGGTGAAGACAGTCGGTGGTTTACATAACACACAGGCTTTGAATATGCTGGAAAAAATCTGGTGAGCAGTGGGACTGGTCAGACTGGTGCGGCAGGTAAAAACACAAAAGAGGAAATGTGTGTACGTGTGTGTGTGTAGGGGGGATGTCAGCCTGCTGCAGGCATAACAATACAGGAAGACAAAAGTCATCGTAGGTCATCTAAAGCAAATAAATCCAAAGAAAGCTGCTCCTTCTACTCTGCTCTTTGAGGGTTGGACTCAGTTAAAGGTTTCTAACAATCAACAATATCTAATAATAATAATCTGAACAGGTACGAGACCTTTGAACAGATATAAAACAAATCAGCAGCTGATCAGAGACAGACAGACACTAACACTCTTAATACATTCATGGAAATGTAAAGTTCCTGATTGCTTGAGAACAATAAATCAAATGTCTGGTTCCGTTTAAAGAAAACAAAAACATGAAATGCAGGTTTTAATCAAACATCTTCCTCCGTGGCCTGAATGTGAAGCTTCTCTCTTTAAATGGAGACGTAGACTTCAGCGTCCATTACATGAAAATGTTGTGGTTGAATCTTAACTCCGGCTGCTGCAGCAACAATTTCCCTAAAGAACAGGGAGCGCCGCGGATTCTCCAGTCGTACATCAACCAAAGAGACAATCAGGCTTTTATATGAAACTGGCATTTGTTTCTAATTCCCCTGTTTTATAGTATATTTGATCATATTTACATAAGATAATTTTCTTTACATTTCCGCTGTTTCTTTGAAACTTTGCACATTTGTAAGCGGCTTGGTATCGATGCAATGTGGTTTGTCCAAATGAACGATGTTTAGCTTCCCTCTGTGTTGCCGTTGAAGCACCGCCGCCCGGAGCTCCCTGCTCATTTGCCGACGAGGGCTGAGTGAGCGGGGGGGCTCTGGGTGCCGGCAATGTGGAGGGAAGTTGAACGTTGTACATTTGCATATACAGGGTTCCTACATATTTTACATTTCAAAATTCCACAGTTTTCCAGACTCTAATTTCCAGATTTCTCGATAGATTTTTCAGACCATATTTGACTTTGTGACTCGGGGAGCAGAGGATGTTGTGTCTTTTTTCCAGACCTGGAAATTACTAAAATCAAATTCCATAATTGTCCATACTACGTAGGGACCCTGCATATACTACCCACATCGTAGTGCTACAAAGCTGGTTGAATATCGGCAAAGTTCCTCTACTGTTTCTGTTTCACATTAAAATGCTTCCAGTTCAATCCCTTCCTTTGAAGTCTTTTATTGTGAAACAACAGCAGGAAGTGTCAGGAAGTACGGGTGAACATAAAAAGGACGGGAAAAATGAATTAGTGTGTCAGTATTTCTGCTAAAATGACTCAGAGTAGTAGATGTACTGATGGAATTCATGTTATGTTAATTTGGTCATGAAAACCATTATAATACAAGTGATTTTGTTTTATCCTTTATTCCCAGCCTTTATTTGTTTCTAGCGACCTTCAGCTGTCGTGTTAAACCTTTTATTCTCTGAACACTGGAGCTCTGGTAACACAGTGTGAATCCTCAGTGTGTGTGTGTTTAATATTTAATAATGATCCTATTTACCCCCAGGCAGGCAGACACATCATGCATTTTGAATAAATGCTTTTTAAACATGCACCAGAGTGACAGAACTATCCGTACCAGCAGCAGGAAGCGGTGTTTGAGGTGCTTGTTGGGCTGGATGCAGCCGTACTGCGGCCCCTCGTTGTACAGCGTCCCCGTGGGGTCGAAGAAGGGGACGTATCCGTCCCTGCCGGTGCACAGGTACACCTTCTCCAGCTGCAGCTTGTAGGCTGCGTTCAGGTTCTGCTCCGGGTTCCACAACACCCTGCCGTACAGAGTCTGGCCTGCAGGGGGCAGCAGAGGGACGGGTTCATTTTATTAGTTTATGAGCATAAAACAACTCAAACCTTCTTCATCTGTAACTTAAATGCAGATTACTTTATTATCTTGGTGGAGCAACACCAAAAGGCCTCACAAATGTAAAGAAAATTAGAGGATTTAATATACACAATAAACATTTATTTGCAGGTCACATGATGAATATAATTTGTGTTTATGATTTAAGAAATATGATTCATATCCAGAATATTTGATTGGTCTTTTGTCAGATAAATCACCACCTCCGTCGCTGTTATTCAGACAAATATGATGTTACGCCGCTGACACGTACCCATGGAGAACGCCCCCTTGTAGTCCATCTCTGCCATGGAGACGTCGGTGGCGGCTGGGTCCATCATGAACACCTTCTCGTTGTTGCACAGCTGGAACTCCGTGTTGAGGGAGTAAACCACGGGAACGGGCCGGTTGGTCTGCTGGAAGGCGATCGGCACCAGAAACCTGTCGGACAACAACAACAAGACAAGTTCAGGACTCAAGTACATTCATTTGTTGCACCACCAGGCTGTTTTAAATCTGTCATTATCAAAGTGTTTGGACGTCAACGGGGACGTACTTCTCTGGAGCGTGAGCCGTGCAGGACAGAGGTTTGTCCCCGGGGTCGATCCAGGGCTGAGTGGGCTGGACGGTGCAGGGGACCAAGAAGACGGTGTACTCTCCAGAATAGTCCTTCCTGTTGAAGGAATCACAGTGAGACAGACACCACAACATGATTATAACCAAGGCACAGTGAGGAACACTAAAGAACTGATATAAAGAGCAGATAAAAACCTTCAGAAGTCAAACATATTTGAGGAGGAAATGAGGATCAGGATGAACCGACTGACCTGCTGTAGGAGCTGGTGGCCCTCCACAGCTGGTACGGCGAGTCAAAGGTCTGAGCGCTCCACAGCAGCTGGATGTCGAACTCAATGCCTCCCAGGTGGTCGGGAGCCATCAGGTGGGACTTGTGGCCCGGCAGCGTGTGGTGTTCAAGGACAAACTGACCTGGAGGAAGGAAAAACAGAAGAACAGTCAGACAGAGAAATGTGTGTTTATGCTTTTAAGTGGACGCCAAAAGACTCCTCTATTGCTCTTCATCTATAAGTCCATGAAGTCAACAAAGTATATGTGTTGTGTTAATAAGACAATGGACACTTTATAAAGAAAAAAGTCCAGACTTTTCTTGGATCCGAACATCTGTGGTGGACGTTGTGATGAACTGACCTCTGAATTTGGCGTGGGTTTTGAACTCAATCACCAGCCGTCCGTCTTCTCTGATGTAGATCCTGATGATCTGCAGTCTGGCTGAGAGGACGCTGTCAGTCTGGATACCTGCAGGCAGAAAACACCAACCAGGGAGGTCAGAGGTCACATCAAGATTAAAGCAGACGTGCAACACTGATCAGATAAATAAAACAACACAACAGGATATCGATCATTTCACATAACGTGTCAGATGTTTGCAAACATGGACCGAATGCACCTCTGAATTAATATCTAATGAACGTATAAAAAAAACATGTGAACTCTATCAAGTTGTATATTTACATCCTGCATCTCCTCACTTCATATCCAGTATAACTACGGGGGACCTTACCCAACCACAATATACATAAAACCCACTTCATATGTAACCTCTTCTGCTCTGTTTCATGATTACTGCCTAGGAAAATGAAGATTCGCTGTTATTTTTTAGTTCTAAACAGTTTATCATTAATTGACTTTGGACTCCATCAGGCCGAGACGATCATCGCTTTATCTTGGAGAAAAACGGATATACCTTTGATACATGATGGGTGAAGAAGATGGTATCTTGTGTCGTATTGGAGAGACTGACTTACATAACGAGAGGAAGGGCAGGAGGATTTGAAAAAGTGTGGAAAACTCTATTGGAGTTTGTTGGACGTCGAGGTGCACAGTCATTTTGAAATGGTTATGTGTTCATTCATCATGTGTATCTGATGTGTTTTTATTTTATTTTTTGTTAAATATGTGAAAACCATGACTACATGTTTCATTGTTTAATTTTATTTATTATTATTATTATTATTATAATTATCATAATTATAATTATAATAATAATTATTATTATTATTACTATTATCATTATTATTGTCTTTTTGCAAGTGTGAAATATATGCAATTTCGATAACAATATTGTAAAAAAAAGAAAAAAGATTTGCTGTTTTTAGTAGCTTTCTGCTATAAATGTTCTCCTCATCACTTGGTTGAGACTCTAGAGATTTAGTTTTGTAACACACAGATTTGATTAAACTGAATATTTTGCATGTAGAACCAGAAGAAATGCATAAAGTAACTTTGCATCATAAAGAGATAAACTCCAGTTCATTAGTTCCCGACCTGTCCTCCAGAGCACGGTGTCGTAGAAGAAGGAGAACTCCATCTCGGTGTGATGCTCCAGAGAGGCCCAGCCTCTCGGTGCCGTCACGTAGATGTAGGACACGTAGAGAGGAACCTGCACCGTCAGGAAGGACTGAGCCGAGTCACGAACCTGGAACAACAACAGCAGCAGTTAATGTTGGTTCTCCACCTGCAGGCTGGGACCCCTCGGAGGTCATATCAGGGTTTGAGCGACTATTTCATACAGAATATCTTTTACAAATATGATGCAGTATGATCGATGTTCACAGATAAAAACATACAGCTTTATGTTTCAAATTCTCTCCACCAAGGACCCTGAGTTTATTTGTTTTTCCTTGTCTGTCAGCATTTTCTAGGAAACTATAATTCTGTGAGAATTATCTGACAGTTGGGCCTTGAGCTAAATAACAACTGATTGAGCCCGACAGCTCATTCTTGACCTTCATCTCCACTCAAGCTCCCTTTGCTCGGTACTGTTGTTGCCAAGGTCAAGAATGGACTGTCAAACTCTGAAGAAGTCCCAAAAGTGCTCTGAATAATGTAAGTTTCATGCCAACTAACCAAACTTGTGATGATGAAGGCTGTGTGATCGGGTCAAGAAAACCCAGAATCAAGTGAGTAGTGGATCTTGAGTGGAGTTCTTTCAACAACATTTTAATGCGATCCAGATTTAGATTTTAGTCTGAAGACAAACATCTCGTAGCTTTAAATATACAGAAGACGTTATGAATCTTTAGGTGTGAGGTCAGGATGGAAATCTGCTCAGTTGAGGTGTCTACATAGGCACTGAGGCTACATCGTTCAGCAGCTATAATTGATCATTTTAACCGATTTAAACTGCAGAGAGACAAAGATTTCCTTCATGACTCAAACTGTCCCCTTGACTGTTCTTACGTACCTGGAAATCGGCGGTGACGGAGCCCCCGCAGACGTCGATGAGCTCCGTCATGTCGTAGTAGGCGTCAAAGGTCCAGATGCAGCTCTTGAGGTTGAGGTGCTTGTAGAACTGGATGCTCTTGGCCTCCCGGACGTTGGGGTTGAACTGGTACGGCCGGTCGTAGCCGGGACCCAGAGAGATGCTGTCGTAGGACACGTCGTCCAGGAAACCCGCCTCTGTGGGAAGAACGGAGGCAAAGTTTGAGCCGTGGTCACAGAAAATAATCGTTTCTCATTTAAACAAAGATCTGGTAAAAGTTTATATTGCAAGTAACTATATAAACAATATTTCTGCCAGATGATAATTCTCCATAAAACTGAGCTACCAAGTTATAGTCACTCCAGAAAAACTTTCATTTGAACACGCCTACCTGGTTTTCTGTGGCTAAAGTGCAATAAAACACTACGAGGTGTCAATATATAGAAAAATAACAGATTCTTTACATGTAATTTATTCATTATTTTCATTTATCAGGACACTTTGCATGTTTTATCAGCTGGTAAAGCTGCCCATTGAGGAATTGCAGCATTTTCCACTGTTGTATTGTATGTTCATCTCTTGTTTCAGCTCTGATGTTAAGAGCACTGTGTGTTTGTGTGACTGACCGGAGACTCCCTGCAGGTCTTTGAGGGTCACCAGGTTGGAGCAGACGTGCTGCTGCCTGTAGATGGACTCTGACAGCAGGAAGTGCAGGTTGTGCAGCGGCATGGTGGACACCAGGGGCAGCATGCCGTCCTGATGGGGGATCTGCACTGAGATATGGATGCTAAACAAGGACACAGAGAGAAAGAGACATTAACAAACAATACGTAAAGTTTTGGTCAAGACTTTTATCTAATTTAAAGGGCGGGTCCATCTGAGTTCTTCTCTGTTTTCGTGACGTAGGTTACCACAGTACGCTAATCAATAAGGTTATGAATAAGCTGAGTTAACGTTAGCTGTGCTAAGTTTGGAAATAACTGAAAGGGTTGGTTTGGATTATATTAAATGGGGTTGTATGTATACTCCTGTGTCCGTGACATAAAATGATTGTTTTTGTGAATGGAGTCCGGTGGCTTTAAAGAGAGCGATCTAACGGCTTCAGTTCTCTGCCGGGAAGGGCTGCAGAAAAACATGTTTTAGCCACCTAACAAAATCATTATCATTTTACGTTGTATTTAGAATATTTTCACCGCTTTACCTCGCCATCAGGCAGCCCTTTCTGACAGGGAACTGAAGCTGTTATATCCCTCTCTTCAAAGCCACCAGACTCCATTCACAATAACAGTAATTTCACCTCTCAGAACACGGGAGTTGCTGGTCTACCGCTGCATTGATCGGTTAGTTTGTTTGTGTTATTTTGTGACTTTTGGATCCGAACTAACGTGCTCCTGCTTCTCCAAACTGGGAGTTACTGTATGTAACGTTAATATACTGACTATAAGTACATATAGGAGGCTATACTATATGTATATATACTGTATTTGTAGTGGCAGCGTCATCATGCAGAAACCTACGTCAGATCACGTGGGAAAAAGTTTTTAGAAGGGCTTGGAAAAATAGCCTTTTGACACTAAAACATACATACTTTGACCAAAATGTGAATGTTTGGATTTGAATACATAAGGAACACCACTGGAAAGCTACAGAATGATATAAAACCCTAAAAAATAAAATAAAATAGTCCGTCCCGTCCCTACTCACCGGTTGGGGTGCTCCTTGTGCTTGACGTCCAGGTATTTGAGCGTGGCGATGAAGGACTGAGCCTGGAAGCCCCTGGCGGTTCCCGTGGTAACAGGCGTGTGGCAGATGGAGCCCTCTGTGCCGATGGTGGCGATGTTGCTCCTCAGCGGCGTTCCAAGGTGACCCGACTTATCCCTGGCCTGAGCAACGCAGCGGACGTGGAAGCGACGACTGAAATAAATGCTATCCAGTACCTGAGAGGGACGGAGGAGGACAGAGGAGGACAGAGGAGGACAGAGGAGGACAGAGGAGAGGATAAGACAAAAGAGGGAAAAAAGGCTGTTCTGGGTTTTTCTTCTAACGCATTTCACCAGGTAATTCTTTCATTTATAGCTCCATCTCAGCTGTCTAGCTGCTGCCTTTATCATAATGTTAAAACTGGTCATGTTGTACTTGTGACGTTACATTAAAAGGATAGTTCTGGTGTTTCTCAGTGGGGTTTTCTGAGGTACTTCTCCATAGTCAATGTATTACCTACAGTAGATGAAGAAACAGACCTGCCATCTACAGTAGGTAAATACACTGACTATGGAAAAGTACCTCACACAACCCCACTGAGAAACACCTGAACTATCCCTCTAAACTACTCCTTTTCAGAAACTCACCATATGGTTGACGCCGGTATACGGGGTGGTGTCTGTGACTGTCTCGAAGGGGGACCTGGCGCCGCTGGTGTCGGTGGGTGCCGCCACTTCCCAGGAGAAGTGAACCTGGGTCTGGTTGATGCCGGCCTCCTCGCAGCGCTCCTTCATCACGGGGTACTTGGGGTAGTGAGGGTCGCAGGGGGTGACGCACACCAGAGGGTAACCCGGAGACGGCGTCTTCTTGCTGCCTTCCTTGGTCACCTCCTGGACGTGGTCGTAGTCGGCGAGAGAGACCACCTGAGGAGGAAGCAGCAGGATGACGTTTTTATGTGGAATTCATTTTTATCAATTCTTGAGTTAAATTTAGCACCAAATCTGTGTAACAAATGGTATCAACCCAAAAATTACTGCAACAACTTATGATACATAATAGACTAGAGCATGAGCATCATATACTTCTATCATAAGGTTCTAAACCCTTAAACGCTTTCACAGTTTATTCTGATTTTATGACTAGAACAACTTGACACACAGTGCTGAGCTGCATCTCAAATTAATCTCCAGGTTCCCAGCTTTCAGATGATGTACACCACTTCTATGTGACATCTACTGTTGACCTGCTATCTCCCCCTAAAGACCCCCTGTATCCCCCTAAAAAAGACAAAAACGGGTCTACTGTGGGTCTCAGAGGGTAAAAACATTTCTTACGATAGGCGTGGCCGGGAGGATGAGGCTGCCTGAAGCCTGCTGGTCCAGAATGGTCACTGTTGCCGTGGTGATCTCCCCGAGCACCGCCTCCACGGGGTCGTCAGGGCCGAGGACCAGCGAGAAAGACTCGTGCCACTCCCTGTCCTCATTGGACAGAATCTCCACTTTGAACAGGACGTGGTCCATCCCTACGGAGGGACGCAGAGCCAGAAGACATATTTAATCTCACATACAAACAGATAAATAAAAACAATCTGGATTAGTCCCGTGTGAATGTTCAGCACTGACCAGGGGTGAATTTAAGCACTCGGCTCTTGGGGTTGTAGTCGACTCCAGACTGGGCCGATCCGTCCCGGGTGCTGCAGCGGATCTTGGAGGTCCGGTCCAGATCCCCCCCGCGGATCACCTTGATGTTGAGCACCTCGATGCCGTCGGGACCAGGAGGCTCTCTGACCTGGTAGGACGCCTGCTCAAACTCAATGGTGGGAGCTGGAGGAAGAGGAGAGGAGGAAAGGTCAAAGTGATGACCAGAACAGAACTCATTTGTGAGCCAAACGCATGTTATTGTGCATATCTGTTAAATTTCAGTGAGGCGCCTGCTTACCATCTTCATCATTGGTGATGGTGATGGTGACAATGTCACTAGCGCCCGCCATGGCGCCGCTCCAGTGGTCCCCCAGCGGTGTCCCAAGATGCACCTGGAACTCCTCTTCGGGCTCAAAAACAGAGTCATCGTTGATGTGAACACTGCAGTTTTTCACCTGGAAAGCAAACAAACAAAACATTTGAATGGGCAGGTAGAAAACATACAAACTGACTTAATCTACCTTACATAAACGTTTTGCAGTGAATTCTACCTTCTCTCCTTTGAGGAAAATGATGCGCGACTCGTCAGCGTTCCTCCTCTCCTCGAAGTCGTCCATCACCATGGCTGACATGGTGCGAGTGAAACAACGCACCGACGACTTGAAGGACAGGTCTCCCGTACGGATGATGGGGATGTGCAGGACGCTGTCTCTCTCCTTCACAGTGTAGGCGTCCTTCTCAAACTGCATGCTGGGAACTTAGAGAGGGGAAGCTGGCTGTGAGAAAGCTGAGTATGTACAGTATGTGAGGTATGTAAGAAGGTGAACGTTTTAAAGTCTGTGGCGTTCTCTTGTGTACGTACTGTCCTGGAAGGTGTCCGTGATGACGACGTTGGCTTCGTAGGGTTCTTGGAGGACGGCACCCTGAGGAGAACTGAGGAACACCACAAACGACTCAGATCCTTCGATGGATGGGTTCTGGACGTCGTCCATGATGGTCAAACTGCAGGTCTGTAACAAAGGAGGCCAGAGTGTTAGCAAGGTGTATACAGGTGTTTGAGGTCAGGTCTGTTGTTTCAAAGGTATGGAGGAAGGACACCTCCTCTTTAGTTCAATATGTTATTTTATGGGTTATAAAATGACCTCCACCAGTGCCAAGTGCATATCTACAACGACGTATTTAGGCCATTGTAGGTAAAAAAAAAAAGATAAAATACGGAGGTCGGGAGGGGATAATATTCTGAGAAAAAATTCAGAAGTTCTGAGATGAGTCGTAAATCGATGAGAAAAAAAACTTACAAATTTACAATAAAAACAACTCAAAATTTACATGAAAAACTCACAATTTTAAGTGGAAAAAACTTGTATTAAAGATGTAAATCTATGAGATAAAAAATCAGAATTTTATGGGAAAAAAAATCACAATTTAAGGAGAAAAAAAACTTGTTAAACTTGGATATTTTTTAGATTAAAGTTGTAAATTTACAAGAAAAACTCACAAATTTAAGATAAAAAAAACTTTTAATATTATGAGAGAAAAAAACGTATGCTCATATAATTTATATAATATTCTCTGAGATTATAAAGTCATAAATTTGAGAAAAAAACTCAACTCTCAAATTTCCGAGAAAAATTTGGGAAATTGTTTTTTTTTTTAAATAAGGGACCACATCGCTTCACTTTGCAAGATCAACCTCGTCACACCACAGACGCTGCCGCTGGTCGTGTATTATGCCTGCAGTGGATGACCTCATCAAATTATACTTTGCAATCAGATTTAGCAATTAGGAAATACTTGTGATTTTAGCCTAGATATCGCCACATTATATAAAGTTTAACCTCCTCTCTAACATGTGTGGGTGTCAGTGATGTGATGAGATTGATTTTGCAAAGTGAAGGGATGTGGTTCACAAAAAAACACTATTTTTATAAGTTTTCTTCTCAGAAATGTACCACCTAATATGCCTTCATACATATGATCAAATATGTATGTTTATATATATATATATCATAAGGCTAAAAGCACCCTGTTAGGCTTCTCATACTGCCTTTGATGGACTCGTTGGAGATGTCCTGAAACATTTATCGTCCTGTAGGAGAGAAGTCTCAGTCCTTACCTCCTCAGTTCTTCCAGGTTTGAACTCCACCTTCTTGGAGCTGGGGATGTAGTCGACTCCCGGGCTGGCTGAGGGGGGGTCTGAAGGTCGGGTGGCACACCACACGGAGGTCAGCGAGGACAGGTCACTGCCGTGGCGCAGCACTGGTATTTCTATTGTGCCTGTAGAGATAAACAGGAAACACAGGTTTAAATAATGTAGAAAGAATCAGACTTTCTGTACCTTCAAAATGTATACTGGGTATTTAGTCAGGACCACCAGGGTCCAGGATGAGCCTCAATAGTTTTGGTTTGCAAAGTCTGCTTTGGTCTGCAACCTTAGAGTGATTTAAGTCATGAACTAATAGAAGCAGAATACCGCGAATTTTGCTGTAACTAATTAAGCTGATGGTTCAATGCATGGTTGATTCCTTCATCCAAGATTAAAGCTGCATACGTCACCCCTGCAAACTCCACCCTGAACTCTCAGAAAGTACTAACCCCCAACCAGGGCCTTTTTGGGGGGTAAAAAATCCCCGGGACTTAATTTAGACCCTAGATCCCCACAGTCGAAATGTAATGAGTTCCTCAAACGGTTCCTAGTTCCTGGGGAAAGTTCCTGCGGTCGAAAAGGGGGCTAAAGTCAGAGTAAACAACAAAAAGAGAGATAGAAAGAAAGCAGAAGAGGCTTTATTAGAGAGTTGAGGGTGGAGGGGTGTAATATATGATATTAGCTTTCAAGTTAAAATGCTGCTACAAGCGATTCCAAATATATATATATATATATATATATATATAAAAAAAAATGTCAACACACTTAAAAGCAGTAGCCTGTTGTGCTAATTAATAAAAGAAGCAACTATCAAATCTGTGTCTCCCACTTCAAAACATGCTCTCTGCTCCAAAATAAATGAAAAGACTAAAATGCACAGACTAACTTGTATAAACTGTATAATAACCTTGTTCGTACAAATGAGCTGTGTAAATGTTCAGGGAGCATGCTTACAATCTGTTTCATGTGTATAGAGACAGTAGGGGGTTCACTGAAACAAGAAATTAATGCTGCACCCTTGGTGATTTTGGATGTTGCCATTATGAAACTTCTCTTTCCAATAAATTCCCCACGGAGATCATTACATTTTCACATCTATCTTAAATATTACAGCTACGAAATGACATCTGAAAAATGTTGTAACTTCAAAGACTTTCTCTTGTGGATGGAGATGAAAGAAAGAAAAGAGAATCATACCAGCATCTTCACTGAACGTAAAGGTGGCGTTCCCAAGAGTAACTGTTGACGCGTCGTTGGGTCCGTCGATGACGACCTTGGCCGACATCACGTCCCCCATGCGGGCGTTGTCCGAGGCGTCCGACAGCACCAGCTCGAACTCCTCCGACAGCTCGTACTCGCTGTCGTCGATGAGCTTGACGTCGCAGGTGGACATGCTGACGCCGGGGCCGAAGATGACGCGGTTGTCGTCGGACATGCCGCGGCTCTTGTAGTCGGAGCCGGACTCCAGAGCGTGGAGGCTGCTGCCCTGAGCCGTCTTGGCCACGGTGTAGCAGAGCGCCGACACGGTGCTGGAGGTGTCACCTGAACGGGAACGAAGCGAGAGAGGGAGGGTCACTGCTGGTCATATTTTGGCTTCCATACCTCTACGGGTATCTCTTTTGGGGTTTTAATCAGTGCACTCTGTGCCAAACTAAAGTCATGTTTGCTGGATTTACTGTACGTGTAAAAGTCTGGTATATTTTGACTTATCTTTAACATGTTTACTTGAAGTTTTCCAGGTAACCCCTCCCAAAAATGAAATGGTTAATAGTTAGAGAGGTTAACAGGGATGTTACCTTTTCTCTCGATGGGAGCATGGATGAATCCGGTGCTCTCGTTGACGTGGTACGTCTTCTTATCAAACTGCAGAGTCGGTTCATCCTC
>CAKAOI010046379.1:30773-55483 GCA_916701655.1 Sebastiscus albofasciatus
GCGTCGTTGGGTCCGTCGATGACGACCTTGGCCGACATCACGTCCCCCATGCGGGCGTTGTCCGAGGCGTCCGACAGCACCAGCTCGAACTCCTCCGACAGCTCGTACTCGCTGTCGTCGATGAGCTTGACGTCGCAGGTGGACATGCTGACGCCGGGGCCGAAGATGACGCGGTTGTCGTCGGACATGCCGCGGCTCTTGTAGTCGGAGCCGGACTCCAGAGCGTGGAGGCTGCTGCCCTGAGCCGTCTTGGCCACGGTGTAGCAGAGCGCCGACACGGTGCTGGAGGTGTCACCTGAACGGGAACGAAGCGAGAGAGGGAGGGTCACTGCTGGTCATATTTTGGCTTCCATACCTCTCCAGGTATCTCTTTTGGGGTTTTAATCAGTGCACTCTGACA
The DNA here is from genome assembly GCA_916701655.1 of Sebastiscus albofasciatus. Classification (NCBI taxonomy): domain Eukaryota; kingdom Metazoa; phylum Chordata; class Actinopteri; order Perciformes; family Sebastidae; genus Sebastiscus; species Sebastiscus albofasciatus. The sequence continues at coordinate 31,174 of CAKAOI010046379.1, forward strand.
CTGACCTGTACGTCGACCTCTTTCACACTCATGCTGGCTGCATATTCATTATGTTGCCGTTTAATTTGTTTTCTTTGAACTTTAACCTTGTAAACAACTGAGATGATTTAACTTTACAAACTGATATTCTACAACCAAGTGTGCTAAGTCAAGATCACAAAAGATAGCAAATATGTAGGACTGAATTACAAGTCAATTGTAAAAGAAACTAAGCACACAAAGTCTAGAGTTTTTATCTTCAAATGCCTGAAATATAACAGGAATACAGGTGTGAATACGTCCCTCAGTGTGAGCATCATAAGGCCTTAAAATAGTGTTGCAAAAAGCAGATATGGAATATACTGTATGTGCAAATATTTCAAATATGTGAAAAGAACCGTATGGGGAAGTCCATTTCGTTTAAACAAAAATGAAATGGTTAATAGTTAGAGAGGTTAATTCGTTACCTTTTCTCTCGATGGGAGCATGGATGAATCCGGTGCTCTCGTTGACGTGGTACGTCTTCTTATCAAACTGCAGAGTCGGTTCATCCTCGGTGTCGTTGATGTTGACGAAGCCGCGCGTGTTCCCGCCCAGCAGCGCGTACACGGGCATGCTGAGCTCCACGTGGAAGCTCTCCGTCCCCTCAAACACCTTGTCGTCGTTGATGACTATGGTGCACACCTTGGTGTCCTCACGCTCATCGAACTGGACCTGTGGATTAACGGGACAGTTAGTGGGCAATAATGGACATCATATCTACTAGAACAAGAACGCAGATGATGGAGGACACAGAATAGGAAGCACAAGATCAGTGCATTTTAAAAGGTGGCACAAATAAAAAACAGTGTAATCTAGAGGTATGTTATACATATATATAAAAAAGCCTAAAACATCAAGTTAAAGCCAGAGGTAGAATAAGCCAGAAGCTTTAACATTTTGTGTATTTGAAATTTCCTGAACACTGAAAATGAAATGAAAACACATTGACGTTGGTGAAACACGGTTACCTGTCCGGCATATTCCACGTAGTCCTGCTGGCCTGGACGGGACCCGACGCTGCTGGTGGACGTGGCGCTGCCCTGTTCGGTGCGACAGAGTACGATGGCATACTGGTTGAGGTTGCCTGTTCGCTTCACCGTCACCGCCACCGTGCCGGCTTTCTCACTCACGTTGTAGCTGTGGAAGCATCACAGGAAGTGACAGGTTATTTAGGTTTAGGATGCTGGACAGGTACTGACTGGTATGACTTTTGGAAATGGGAGTTTCTGGGTAAAGTAATGTTATTTCAGGAAAACTTTAATTATTTCATAATGAGAACTTTCTCTGAGATAAATTCTCCAACAGTGAACCGACAGATGTTGGTTTTGGTAAACACCTCACACATCGTCGTGATACGGACCTTTTGTGCTCGAAGCTGATTAGAGACCACTGGATGTGGAAGACGTTGTCGCTGACCACGTTTGGCTTGCTGTCTTTGACCAGGAACTTGAAGTTGTCCATTGTTTCCTGAACGTTCTCCTGATGCAGTACGTAGCGGATCAGACCCAGGTTGATATCGGCTAGAGAGGAACAAGGTCACATTAATAATTATAAAACACCTGAATGCCATGTCATGTCACTCTGACCTGACTGTCCCTACAGGGATCAAATCTTAACAATAAGATCTCTGTGAAATAAGGATTCTATATAATCTGCAGCCTCTGGCCTTTTTCCATTGCTTGAGAGAAATAAAAAAAGTTGAAAATGAAAATTAAAGTCATCATTGGCACATTTCTACCTTCCAGAGGAGGTCGGAGAAAAGGAATTACTTTGTATTTGAGGGCTGATATGGAGGATGGAACGTGCCAAAATGAGAAAATAAATGAATAAATAAATAAATGACTCGCTAAATTAAAAATGTGTCATTAAATGTAGCAAAAATAATATAAAAAATAAATGGAGCCATTAATTAATCAATAAAATGTGACATAAATTGACATTTCTGTTTTAATTTGCTTCGGTATGTATTTATCTTTGTATTAAGACAATAATAATAATAATAATGATAATAATAATAATATTAATAATAATAATAAATAAAACTTAATACAACTATTAATTTTCCCTTTTATTTTTTATGTATTTTTTTAAATTAATTCTTAAATGTGTTAATTTATGTTTACATTTACTTTTTATTTATTCATTTATTTTTAATTAATTAATTTAGTTTTGCATTTATTTTAAAATTAATTATTTTTAATTTATTTTAAATGTATGTATTTATTTATGCATTTATGTATTTAAATTGAAATAATAATAATAATAATAATAATACTTGTGTATTTATTTATCTTTGCATTAATTCCTTTTTCTATTTACTCTTCTGTTTAATTTTCCCTTTTATTTTTTATGTATTTATGTTTATTAATTTTTAAATGTATTTATTTATGTTTGCACTTATTTTTTATTTATTTAATATTTATTTTAAATATATGTATTTATTTATTTATGTATGATTTTCTCTTTGCATTTCACCTCTTATTTATTTCACCAAACATATTTATTTATGTATTCTTCTCTTTATACATTTCTTTAATAACGGAAAGCCAAAAGAAGCATGAGAGTCTCCGTGCTAGAAAGATGTTGAAATGACCTTCAGGAAGTTCAGAATAAACATTTGCGGTGATGAACAGAAAGCAGCACTAGATGGGAACAAACAGGCTCTAACATCCACAACAAGAAACATTTTCAGACTGAGTGCAGGAATATGAGAGTAAATGTTGACAGGCAGTTTGTTCAAGTAAATCCCACCAATTACATTCACGTTGTTTCTCTCTCAGGGTAAAGGGCTTATTGAATATCTGTTATCATTAAGGAAATGGTGTTTACAAGCTCCGAATGGAGGATGCAAACACATCAAAGTGGCTGTTTGCGAGCTGCTCTCCAGCCTAGAGGATCAACACTTCCCAAAAAGCAGGCTGACATTGATCCCTGGCTGCAGCCTAGAGGTGAAGATAAGCAGCCTCATGACGACAACACGACTGATTCAAACTGCTAATTGGCTGAGAGAACGTGGGCAAGGTGAAACTGGAGGAAAAAACACTCCAACAGCTGCTAAAGTGCCTTTCAACAAAACTTTCAGTGAGGAAGAGACAGCGAGCGAACAGGTAGGAATGTAGTGAAGTCCCAGTTCAGTGTGTTAAGTGACTGTTTAGCCCTCCTCCTTTACCTTTAAACTGGTATCAAGTGTTATATAACACCAAGAATTAGCTCAAGAAAAAAGAATAACAGGAGAGGGCAGTGATGCAACATCAACCTGGATAAAGCTCACAAAATGATTAAAGGGATAAGACGTAAGACTTTCACTTGACTCTTCCTTGAAATTCTCTTCAAATTAAATAATCTTAAAAGAGAAAAGACCAGAATTTGTGATTAGGGGTCACAAGCAGACATGGGTTCATTTTAAGGAATCACACGTCAGAAGTGGAGCGGAGTGGAGCCATAGAGTGACGGTGAAAAGGAGCACCCAGTCGATCCGTATAAACAACATTTACTAAAACTGTTTTATTACACGGCTGTGTTGAATACTCAATTCTGATTGGTCAATCACGGCATTCTGCGGTCTGTAATTTCTGTATAACAGATCGTTGCTATGTATAACAGACTGTTGCTATGTATAACACACCGTTGCTATGTATAAAAGACCGTTGCTATGTATAACAGACTGTTGCTATGTATAACAGATCGTTGCTATGTATAAAAGACCGTTGCTATGTATAACAGACCGTTGCTATGTATAACACACCGTTGCTATGTATAACACACCGTTGCTATGTATAAAAGACCGTTGCTATGTATAACAGACCGTTGCTATGTATAACACACCATTGCTATGTATAAAAGACCGTTGCTATGTATAACAGACCGTTGCTATGTATAACACACCGTTGCTATGTATAAAAGACCGTTGCTATGTATAACACACCGTGGCTATGGGCGCAGCTCTGATGTCGGACTCCGGCGGACCGTTTTTGTGTCAAAATATTGATTTCTTCAGTAAGTAGCTGTGTAATAAGCAGGATAATTTACCGCTACATTTATACGCTTAAAAAGTTACAAACAGTCCCTTTAATACTCTGGATATCATGTAGAGAACCTTTAAGCATTAGGGCCAAAGAGCTGGATCCCGTGTACCTTGTGTGAAGGAGGTGATGGGATTGCCAGGTTTCATCTTGCTCTCCAGGAAGCCGTGCTTTGGCTCTGTGGTGATTTCATAAACCAGCTGTCCATCCTCGGTGTCTGGATCCATCGTCAGCAGCTCCTTCTTGGTGATGAGGTTGGTGGCCTGATGGATGATAAACAGTAAAGGACTGAAACGACTGGCTCTGTCGCCACGTTCAGACTAAACATTAACACACAGACATCATCTAGCGAGGCCTTTATCCCCCTCGTGAACTCCTGTTGATGGTGATTGTGTTTCTCTCTCTGTCTGGATAATGATCTGGATAAATGAAGGCAAATAATAATAATAATTTCCCTTCCACACTATGAGGTGGTTTCATCAGCTTAATGCAGATTAGGATCCTGTTTTCTTCAGTAATCAAATGTGCAGTTGAGATAAGAGATTGATCTTTTGCCATCACCTTGATACGACTATTTTATCTTCCACTTTATTTAATCAAAGAGAAAGACTTGTGTTTGTTGATTTTTATAATGGCAGATCTATGAAACCTTACATGTTTTGGGTCTCGTACTCCACTTATGTTGATGCATAATTTATAGGGATCTAAAACTACGTTTTCTAGCACGGCTAAAGGCAAACACAGGAAGGTCAAGAACATGAACAAGGAGGAACCTCTTACAGAAAGATATTCATTACAAGCTGCAGCTGAGCCTGTTTCCACTGCAAAACACTGTTTGTTCTTTCCAGCTGTTAGAAGCAGATGCAAGAGTTTAACATTGTATGTTAATTTCCCTCAGTGATAAAACATCCAAGACTTGATTACCTGCAGAGCAAACACAGCAGAGACTCCGGATGAATGCACTCTGTGATAGTTTGTATTGTGTTGAGGTGTTTGAACCAGCAGGGGGAGCAAGTCAATTACACACTGTGAGCAAACAGAGGGAGCTTCTCTTCTGCCAGTCACAAAGACACGTTTAATATGCCTCCTGCTCATTGATGGATTATGAGACAACGGGTCCCTGAGGAGAGACATCCAAAAGCCCCCCAAACCTTCTACACAGGAGCTTTGAGGTTGTTTTGTGTGTCTTGTATTTGTTTACTGTGTCTTTGTGGTTGTTTTGCATCCCCTTATAGTCATTTTGTCTCTCTTTGTGATAGTTCTGCGTCTCTTTGTAGTTGTTTTGCGCCTCTTTGTGGTGATTTTACGTCTCTATGTGACAGTTTTGTGTCTCTTTGTGGTGGTTTTGTGTCTTTTTGTGAGAGTTTTGTGTCTCTTTGTAGTCATTTTTGTCTCTTTGTGGTGGTTTGGTGTCTCTTTGTAGTCGATATGTGTCTCTTTGTGGTTGTTTTGTGTCTCTTTGTAGTCATTATGTGTCTCTTCGTAGTCGTTATGTGTCTCTTTGTGGTGGTTTTATGTTATTTTGTGATAGTTCTGCATCCTTTAGTAATTGTTTTGTGTCTCTTTGTGACCGTTTTGTGTCTCTCTAATGGTTTTGTGTCTCTTTGTGACCGTTTTGTGTCTCTCTAATGGTTTTGTGTCTCTTTGTGGTTGTTTGATTTTTCTTTTCAATAAAGCATGTTAACAGTCACTTTAAACAAACATTGTAATTCACAATGCAATGCAACCTAACAATGGCAGTTTGAAAGGGTAATTAGAAAGTTGATCTCCATCACTTGGCTCATTAAACAGAGCAAAGACTACAGAGTCTGTCTGTAGACGCTCATGAAGAGGAAACTCGACTTGTACCTTGTTGTCCATGTACTCCAGCCACTGCAGTCCCAGGTTGGTGACGATCCGCGGCGTGCCGTCGTCAACGGGCAGAATATCGATCTTAAACTTCTGTGGAGCAGCCGTCACGATCTGGGAAGCCAAAAAAAAGTTGTTTTTGAAGAGAAGAATTGAGTGGACAGTCACAAAAAACAATTTATTCCCAACATCAAAATCTCTATTACGCCTGTTGGTCTCTAGCTATGCTAATGGTTTGGGTTTTATTGGCCCTTGGTTTTGAGATATGTCCCTCAGATTACTGCGTGACATTTAATCTGGTTGCAGCAATGCCATCCTGGATACATCGATAATGTACCGACTTCACTTGATCTACTTCCCGCTGACAAAAGTTTATCAACGTTGAATGTCATTGTGGCAAAAAACAAGCACTGCAGGTTATTACTTTATTGATTCGTCCGCCCCCTTCGAGCTCTGATGATTAACTACTCAAACATTACTAGTCACTGCGTTGCGTCGGAGCTGCAAGAGGGAATACGGAAAGAGCAGCCTGTCATCACACAGATGCTGCTAAGGCCAAAGTTTGGCCACATGCCATTTGAAGGATGCGTTCATCCAAAAGGTGTTATAGCTCATACAGAGCTCATACATTATTTAATCCCACGGCAGCTCCGCAGGGAGCGAATTCACCTCAAACGCCGGCAGCGTTAATGCCACAAACTGTCTTCTGAGCTGCAGGACACATGACCATTGAGCCAAATGTCCCCAGGTGATCTAGAGATAATGAACACAAGCCTGAGAAGTGTGTGTGTGTGATTGGAGATATCAATACCTGCCTGCTGTCATTCAGTTTAATCATATGGACTATGTGTAGTGACAGGTGGTGGAGGGCAGCTGAGAGGGACGGATAAATTGACAAGCGCAGGAGTCAATTCACCCTGAGGCTCGCTCATAACTACACCATAAAGCTGACATTAACAACACACACACACACACACACACATACAGATGTGTGTACTTCTACACTTGTGAGGACCCTCGTTTAATCCATTCTAGACGAGTGGTGTCTGGTCTAGTCCAGTAAACAAACCACTGGAGGGATGGCAAGAATAATCTTAGGCTGGATTCAATGCCAGGCCGCCCATTCATTTCAATGTGGGTGGTGTGTTTATGCTGCGGCGGTGGAGACCGCAGGGGATGCCAAAATGTACCTTAAAAGGAGATTTGTCAAGTATTTAATCCTCTTATCAACATGGGAGTGGACAAATATGCTGCTTTATGCAAATGTGTGTATATATTTATTATTGTAAATCAACTAACAACACAAAATAATGACAGATATTGTCCAGAAACCCTCACAGGTACTGCATTTAGCATAAAACAATATGCTCAAATCATAACATGGCAGGTAGCTAGGAAGACATGGACAGTATGGCTTGTCAATTTTGCAGAGAGAATTGGAGGTAAGACAGCTACGTTTTACTAGCTATATCTATTGTACATTGTTATCTTGATAGCTACACTCTGATTACTGTAAGAAAAATAGAAAAAAGGCACTGAAGTTGGGGAATCGGCTCATGGCTCTGCTTCAACTGTGCAAGAGCCTGAGGATGGCTGACCAAAATTGTCATAAATTCATCCGACTGTCCGAACGCCGAACAGGAGGCGTTAATCGGTCCTTTAAAATGAGTCGTGTGGCTCCAAATACAGGCCAGAAACGGTCTAAAATCTTACAGTGTATGCCCAGTTTAACTTGTCACTAATGTCCTCACTTTCCAAAAATGTCCACACTTTCTAAAAATAGCCTCACTCTGCAAAAAAATGGTCTTTTCAAACGTGTCACTCTCGGGGTCGATAACTCAACAAGGTCCTCAGAAAGATAGAAACACCAGAGCACACACACAAACTGCTGATTCACCCCTCCTGTCATAAAAAGGTCAGAGCAGTGACTCCCCCCTCCACACACACACACACACACACACACACACACACACACACACACACACACACACACACACACACACACACCCTAACTCTGCTAATTCAATCTAATTCAATCATGTAGCTGTAATAAATATGTCAGGAAGCTGCCTCATACACACACACACACATACACACACATAACCTGTACTACACATACACACACAGACGCTCTCACCTCCTTGCCGCCCTCCTCCACCATGAAGAGCAGGTTGGTGCCATCGGCCACGCTGAAGGTGAAGCGGTCTTTGAGCGAGTTGGAGCCGTCGTGGTTGTAGCTGACGCGGTTCTGGTAGATGTCGTCCATGCTGAAGCTGCTGGTCTGACGGTAGTGCTGGCCGTTGCTCGTGCGCTCGATGGTGCCGTGACGAGGAGCCTGGACGACGGTGAAGACGATGGACTCCGCCTGGAGGGAAAACAGAGAAACTGTGACGATTTCTTTCTAAAACCACCATTCAATGCTCTGTAAATATCATTTATTATTATCTAATGCTGACCTCTGACCTCCAGATATGTGAATGAAAATGGGTTCTATGGGTAAATGCAGTACCTGTGAGGGTTTCTGGACAATATCTGTCACTGTTTTGTGTTGGTAATTGATTTCCAATAATAAATATATACATACATTTGCATAAAGCAGCATATTTGTCCACTCCCATGTTGATAAGAGGATTAAATACTTGACAAATCTCCATTTAAGGTATTTTTTGAACAGATAAAAAATGTTGATTAATTTGCATAACTATGGACAATCATGCGATTAATTGCGATTCAATATTTTGAATTGATTAACAGTCCTAATATTATCACTTTGCAGCTTCAACAACCACACTGTGGGAAATCTTTTCTAGAGAAGATCATAACATAACATATAACCCAAGTGGCTTTTAAAAGACCTCCTGTGAAATGAAGGAAATCTCTTAGGAACGAAGTAATCCCAAAATAACTCCTGGAGTGCGCTGAACATGGCAGATTGACGGGATTAACAGTGTAAGAGTATCTGAGGCTGGAAATAGTCTTTATTATGTAATTTCCAGAGAAAATAAAGATGTAGAGAACAACCGGCTTTATAAACATCAGCTTAGTTTGGCCGGCTTAGCTGCTGATCACCAACATTACCAGGAGGTCCTGCTCTTTTATATACTGGTCAAATAAATACATATATAAATCAAGTTGCTGAAGATGTTCAGGGATCTACTGTATGTGTCCTACCTCAGTGTCTGCATCAGTGGCTTTCAGCTCAAACTCAGTGATGGTCTTCCTCACTCCTTCCTGGACCCTCATGCCAGGAACCTGGAGCAGAGGCAGGGAGTCGTCCACCGGCTTGACGGTGATGTAGAACGTCTGAGCAACCTGGAGACAACGTGCACAGGACAAGCTTGTCGGTGAGAGAAGTCACTCTGATTGGCTGTTTAGCTTAAACGCATCGGTGCACGAGAAGAGAAAGGGAAGTGAGGAAGGCAAGAAAACGAGTAAAGTCAAGAAGACAAACACAGAAGACTTCTCTGGAATGAAGCTAAGTGGTGAGTGAGAGTGGTGTAAAACAACGGCTTGTATATCCTCCGTCCTCGGTCTTCCTGTTTCCCTTTTTAAATGACGAATACAGACTACCGCCGCCTGCTGGTAGGGCGAGTTCTTTCCTCTCACGCAGGCGCAGAACGTAGATGTTAACTGACCGTCGGCTGTAGTCTTTGCGGTGCGTTCAAATGCCACTTGTTGGGCAAGACAAAGGCGACGCGAGGCGACACAACAGTCGGCCTCTATTGGATCGGACAACACGGGCCAGCCTTCGCTCCCCACGTGCATCAATGAGCCTCGGGTCTGACCCTGTCGCCGGTTCACCAGTTTTCCTTCCTTGGACCACTTTGGTAGATCCTGACCGCTGCAGACCGGAACATCCCACAAGAGCTGCAGTTCTGGAGATGCTCTGAACCAGCCGTCACAATTTGGCCCTCGTCAAAGTCGCTCACATCCTTTCGCTGGCCCATTTTTTCTGCTTCCAACACAAAGTTCAAAGTTCAAAATGTTCACTTGCTGTCTAATATATCCCACCCACTGCCAGGTGCCATTGTAACGAGATAATCCATGTTATTCACTTCACTTCTCAGTGGTCATAACGTTATGGCTGATCAGTGTATATATGGGTATGTGTGTATTATTGTAAGACAGACAAAAAGGTGACCCTATCCTTACGCCCAGAGCTCACAACGCTGAAAACAAGGCCGTTTTTTTTAGCTTATGAAAATGTTTTGGAGATACATGGCTTTCACAGGACAGTAATGTTATGTTAAGTGTATTTCCCTGACAGCAATGACGATGGTAATGGTGCTGAATAGATGAAATCAAATTTGCCGCTAACTGTGTAGTTTTCAGTCAAGTGAGAAAATTATACAGCCCCTTTCAGGTGTCTGTAAAACCCAGATGACGTAACCCAAATAGCATAAACTGCAGTTATTACAGAAACCGTGCAGGTCCTTGAGCAATATCACATCTCACCACACACACACTAGTCAAATATTCTGCTTTAGTTACACTTTAAAATGCAAGAAAACCTCAACTTTAATGCTTCACTTGGTTATTAATATGCAGTGCTTTTTCTGACAGAAGACTGAGCAGGCCTCCCAACTGGAGAGAGGAGAGTTAACAAAAGTAGAAGCATCAAACCACTTCACAAACACCAACCACTACAGTGACAACAAAAGCCTCCACACACTGCGGCCGGCCAGGCGTGAAGGCCAAATGACCTTTTTCACATGTTTACTCAAGTCCTTGTGGTCCTCATTAGTCTGGATTAGCAAGGCAGATTTATGCATGAGGCGAACTGTGGAGGGGGGGGCTGGAAGGGCTGGAGTGCCACTTCCTCATCCCTCTAAAAGCTTAGGGTTCGTTAGATTATATATATGTATATTCATATATTTATATTAAAATGTAATTACTATGTCAGAAAACTTTCTCTGACCCTTTTAATAGAGGAGTGTTGCGAGATATTTCAGGCTAAAAAGCTTCAGCTCACAACAAAAAAGCCGTCTGAAGGGTCCTTTTAATGAGGAGGACGAACACTGCCCGTCTTTAATTCATTATCATGAGAACTGAGAGACGCAGACGTGCCAAGTGGGGTTTGTTATTGTTAGAAGATGCTCAAGCACGAATCACATACATCCCCGTCTACCTCTTCAAACTTTTGATTATGTGATGGGGGATGTCTGACGCTGAGCTGGATGTTCTGCAGACATGTACTTTGCACCTGGCCACGTCTTATGTAGCTCTTAAAGATGAAAGAGCTGCAGCTTGTTGTTTGTTTCTGTTGTAGTCTACCAAGTTGTCCTACAGCTCTGACCAGAGCTTTCTTTAACATGGTCTTGTTGAAATAACACACTTCAAAACAGCCACCAAAACACACAACAAAAAAACAGAAATTAGCTATTCAGACTCTATGCTCCTGAGGAAAAAGAGGTTTCATTTCAGTAAAAACATGTATGTGTGGTGAGGGAGGGACTTTGGTTTATGTTTCTAGATGTCCAAAACAAAAAAGGCCCTATATGTAATATCTCAGAGTGTTGGAAGTGCTAATGAACTCTGGTAAAGGCGTTCCCCAAGGAACCTCACTGGGTCCCCTATTATTCCACTGAAACATTGTAAAAGCTGCTAAAATTAAACTTCTTCTCTCCTGATAATGAATCACATTTCTTAACTTTGCCCAATACCTCACTGTGTGGAACTTATATGTGATGTAACATGAGGTATTTGACGGCCCGCTGTGATTGAATGAAGGTAATTTTGATTTCAGAATACTGAATGTTATAAATATGTGCAGTTTTGAAGACAAATTTAAGGGCTTACAAGATGATATATTGTGTTTTTTCGACTGTTCTTCTTGTGCAGTACTGAATACTTTCACTTCTTTAGATCTCTAAAGATTCTTCTAATGAAACATCTGAGAAGTAAAAGTCTTATATTTAACCTGGCAAGTGTCATTAAAGCTGAAAACCTGAAAACGCCAATGGCCACAACCTGTGACGGGAGGTCACAAGCAGACATTGCTTCATTTTAAGAGTAGGGCTCAACGATAAGGCTTGTCGGGCTAGTAAATCCAGCAACCCAAAAAGAATTTAACGCATTATTTTTTTCCGGTGCTGATGATTGAAGTAGCTAAGGAGTGAGCCATCACGCTTCCTTCTCATCTCTGCTGAGAGTTGCACATGTGCATTACCAATCAGGCTCTCGCGAGAATATGGTAGAGGGTAAAGACAAAGTTTATGAGCAGAAGCGCAAGCGAGCATTTCAATTATCCTGTCAACAGGAGTTTAGTTCGGTGGCGTTGGAGAATGTGGGCGAAACTCCAACTACAGTTTGTATTGCACAGTTTGCCGCAAGTTTAAGAGCAAGGCAGATAAAACATGACAATTAACTTCTAGTCTTTGTTATTTGATAACCGCTAAGTAATAAAACAATTTGTATAGGGGAATCATCAACTTTAATGTTGAACCCTGGAGGGTTCACAAGCCAAGAAGATAGGGAAACCCTTGTTATGTCATGGCTGGAACACCATCCATCTGTGTCTGTGCCGAAAAGATCAAGAGGATCAAAGTGTCCCTACCTGAAGCTCCTTAACTTGACATATCGTACCACCAAGTATCATGGAAACGCTTTTTAAGGCTCCTTCACTGTTGGACCAAACTGAACCAAACCACCGCTAACGGGTCTCCAAAGCCCTTCTTATTCTTTAGTGTTGAGCCCCTTATATCATTTACCTCATTTGTCCCGTCGGACACGGTGAAGGAGAACTGGTCGGCGTGCTTCTCTTCTTCACTGGTGTGGACATACTGGATGCTGCGTGATGCCAGATCGGCCTGGGTGAACGTGCTGATTCTGGTGCCTGGAGAGAGAAGAAGAAGAAGAGCTGTCAGTCGAGTTGAAACGAATCAGTAAAAAACAATCCACTTTGTCTTTCTTTGAACAGCCACACACTCAGTGATGCATCCTGACACATTTAACTACACACAAACATCCACGTTAGAACATCCATTCTTTCCCTCTTTCTCTTTGAACACATGCTGCCATGCTCACTTGGCGTTACTTGTTATTTATGCATTATGTTGTTTTCTGCAAATTTGTCCCATATTGAATTGCAGTGTCAATTGTCCTCTGTCCAAATCTTCTGTCTCTTTGTCATCATACGTCTTTTCTCTTTTGGCATCAGACGGTTTTATAATCCCCCCCCCATTGCCATTTCGTCTCAGAGCAAGCACTGTGTTCCTTTTCTCTTTTCTTTGTGGGCTTTTGTCATTTTAATGAGCGCATAAACTAAACTAAAACTAAAGTTAAACCTTTCTTAACGAGGCTCCGGCTCCTTTTCACTCTTTTAAAACTCAGTGGGAAACATAATCAGGTTTGATTGCAGCGATCAAACGCTACTCTGCATGAAACTGAAGGCAATTGTCTAAAAAAAGAACCAAAAAGAGCCATATTTTGCATCACAGGAGTTCAATTTCTGCTGATTTGTTATGGCTGGATGCTTAAAGACATTTGCAAAAGCTTTCAGAAAAAAAGATAATGGAGTTCTTTGTATGAAACCTAAAAGTATGTATGGTTGTGTTTGATATATAAAGTGTGTGACGTTGACGTAAATTAAGTATTTATGTATAATGAATGCAAAGAAGAGAGGAAGAGAATGGTGAGATGGACAGAAGTTCCATTTTTCTGATTTCCATCTCCGATATTTAATTTTCTAACAATTAATTTTCACAGCAGACAGTCAAACAAATCAAAAATGTTGTCATATAAATTGCTGTATTAAAACCAGATGGGGGTAAACCAGTGGATAACCTCTGGGTTTGAGAAGTGAAGCCAACGCTGGAGTGCCTTAATCTTGCATTCTTTCTAACAGCCAGCATTGGGCGACTCCTCTGGTTGCTAAAAGAAGCCTGATTGTATAGAAGTCTATGAGAAAATGAGCCTACTTCTCACTTCATTTATTACCTCAGTAAACATTGTAAACATGAGTTTATGGTCTCAATCACTAGTTTCAAGTCTTCTTCAATACAGCATGATGTTCATTTAGTAAATTATGTACCCATTTAGAGTCAATGGGATGCTTTAAGGCGTGGCTACCTTGTGATTGACAGGTTGCTATCACAGCGTTGTTCAGCATTTAGTTGTATTAAAAGACACTCTAAGGAGTCGGCTGTTATTTTTTCTGGCAAGTACGTTTTGTTTAAGCATGTTTTTCACTAGCCAAAATTAGCATCCCTTTTAATATCACAGTTAATTACGGATGTACCACCTAGCACAACTTAACTTTGCTAAAGGCCCCTGCCCCACTGGGCCTCGCTCCACCCCTCGTCCAAATATGGTCACTTCTGGCTCCAAAAAAACAAGATAGCAACGGCTAAAATGCCGAACTCAAGGCTTCAAAACCGCAGTCCACAAACCAATGAGTGGTGTCACGTGATTCCATCCATTTCTTTTATACAATCTGTGGTATAGACAGGTTTTTATGTCTGGAAATGACAACACATTCGCCCTCCCAACTCATTTGGTCAGTGCCCCTCGGCATCAGAGACCGATGCACAGGGTACCTCTCTCAAGTCAACATTACTTTTAGTTTTACACGGGTCATGAACAGCAGTCTCCTGGGTGACAGTCTGGTGTCTGTTTGACCCATCAACCACCATTCCCGCCCGACCATAGCGGAATCTCACGTTATTAATACTACGTCATTTGCTCCGACCGTCAAATAAGCCCGGTTCGTCACATACTATCATTAAAGGGTGCCTCCGTGCATTGGTTTCTAATGCCGAGAGGCACTTACCAAATGGCGGTATTTGACGAGTTGGGAGTGCGAAGGGGTTGGAGATGGAAGCGTGTGAGTCCTATAATTCAAAGCTAACAGCATTTTACCATCAACTGATGTTATATTCTAAATTGGGCAGTTCCTGTTTGTTGCAGGCCTGTCATCGCATGAAGAGATAGTCAATAATCTAAAATTGGACCTCTCACTCTTCCGCCGGTGTCGGTAATATGCGAAGGTAATAACTTTACGGAAGTTATTTCCCTAAGCAGACGAGTTGGGTGAAAAGTTATTTTCCTGTGCAGACGGGAGGGATTTTCAAATAAATCTAACATCAATGAAGCAGGTCAAATATTATACATTCATTCGACATGTCACCGAGGGCCTTAAGGAAACGGAAATGGAGGCTTTTCAGCATCAATCTTCTTCACGACGACTTTTGACACAGTGAAATACGCTGAAGTCTGCGGTCCTCCTCGCTTGTGTCGTCTATTCCCCAGCTGGAAGTTTATACATCATCATAATCAGGACGGGCACGCAGGGAGACAGAGGCAATATTCACAGAGATGAAAATACCTGCTTATTTGCCTAATCGTATTTAATAAAAAAAAGTATTTTTGTATATTTATACTGGCAAGAAATAGCAGGAAATACCAAGTTATTGCTTTCCAGAGTAGAAATTGAAACACTGTTCTGATTTAATTCTACGATACGAGCACCGTGAGAATATCTCTTATTTTCACCCATAAAGTCACAAGATGAAAAGGCTTCAAGAGTTACTTACTCAAAACCTACAAGAAAGAAGATTAGGGATAGAAAAAAGTTTTAGTGCTGATTAATTTAACTTCACAAACTGAAATCATTGCTGTTGTTTTCCAAAGTATGCATTTCCATGTGTGATACATGCTGCTTGGTAGGTGGAAAAAAGAACCTTCTTCGTCTTCTTTGGAGAGCGGTTGATACGTGATGCATCTAAGCTGCAAGAGGTGAACCATAACATGTAGTTTCTTAAGATGTTTGTCCTGTTTTTAAAGAAGATTTGACCTCTGAAGCCTCACCTTACCTAAATCTGACACAACATGATCATTGATGTGATCTGCTCTCACCGCCTGGTTGTGCATCGTTGCTTTCTTCAAAACAAAATAATGTGTCACCAGTCAAACAGCAGCCTTTTGATGTGCTGTCAACTTAACATGTTATTATGCGTCAGTTTATGGACAATAAATGAAGAGAAACAACAGAGAGAATTTGACTGAGAGGTGGATAATTGACTGGGAGTTCACTGACAGATGATCTCATTTGGAATTTAATGGGGCCAATCTGGACAACGGGTTGCTTATCAACTAAAAGATTAATTCTCTTAAACGGGAAAGCTTGTAAACCAGCCTGTTTCTGTAGGGGTTTGTGGCTGGAGGAATACATGAACCTGCTGAACATGAAGACTTTGATAAGGGCTTGGAGGAGCATTGGGACCTTGTCTTAATTGGGACCTAATCTTTGACGTACTTTATTTTTTGTATTCTTTTGCTTTGAGAGATCTGTAGTGATACTCTCACTAATTCTCCTACCACTTTTTATATCTTGTTTGTATAATAGGGCTGCAACTGGTTATTGTTTTCATTATCAATTGATCTGCCTCTAAAATGTCCATCCCAGGCTCACAAAGTCCAAGGCGATGTCCTTTAATGTCTTGTTTTTTCCGATTCAGTTTAATATGAAATGGGACAGAGACATCTCCATGCTTAAGAGGCTGGAAACAGCATTTTCTGCCACTTCTGCATGACAAATGACCTTAATTAAGTAAATGCCTTCAATAGTTGTGTCCCAGTTCCATGCTGCACACTATCTCTCTCTAAGCATGGTTTAAATAAGTATGTAGTGTGTGCACACATGTTTACTATAAAACTGGAAAGGAGTGACTCCTTGTAAATGATTGTATGTTAGTCAACTTGCAGATTAATAATAATAATAATTAGCATGATGAGTGTCCTGACACTGATTTATATGCTTCTTTTTTTCCTCCATTTAAGACCTCATCCAATAGAAGATCAGCAGGCTAGTTTACAATCATAAATACAGTTTACATGTCCATGTGACATTTACAATCCAGGTTTGACCTCAGCGGATCTTATAGGACCGAGGTGTGTGTCAAAGTCTTGGACTCTGCAGAGCGGGCAGAACTGATATAGTTCGCTCTAGTTGCCTCTGACTTAATATTCATATTTCCATTTCAAAGTAATATTACATTACATGTGATTGGTGGAGCTGACTGCAGCCTCTTAGGAGTGACGTGGCAGTGAAATGCCACCGCTGAACAGCTGCAGGTCCGCAGAAAATTCATGAAAGGCTGCAATTCATCTATTTCTTGGCATGTGTATCTGTGCTCTGGACTCTTTTGTACTCCGGTGAAAGTCTGAGTCACACACCTGACCCTGAACGTGTCTCTAGCAGACGCTGCAGCGGACACAAGAAGAATCTGAGGTTAGGCCGTGAGTTACGGTCTTCATTGATTTGTGTGACGGGAGCCTTTTCACAAACGCTCCACCTGAGAGGAGTGTCACAACCTCAGCCGGTTAATACGCCTTTTCAACGCTTTGGCTTTGTAAAGCGGGCATTCATCTCTGTGCCGTTACCTCGACTCTCCTCGTATAGGCTGACAAGCTGCCCCACAGGAGCAGGGAGCAGCTAGCTGTGCGTGTTAGCATGGAATGACAGGCTGGCTGAACGGCTAGCGGTAATTATCCGGAGCCGCTCTCCGTGGCTCTGAGGTGAAGTGATGCTCGAAGATCGCAGAGCGGTGTTAACATCCGGCTAATTGGCATGCTGAGAGAGCGTTCGGCGATGTGGGGAATCCATTCAGCCGGGGAAGGATTGTTCAATAGCACGGAAGCGAATAATCACCTCTTTGTGGTTTGCATTTGTTTTTATTTTGCATAAAAAGTGTTTAAGGTGACGTACAGTAGGAGACGCTTCTGATGCTGAGCAAATGTTACATTTAAAGAGTTTGGGAATACACTGAACACACAGTTAAGGATATATATTAGGCTATATGCCAAAAGAAGCTGAGTGTATGAGTGCGTCTGTGTTTGTAGGAGGCAGCTGGAATACATTAGAGATAAACTAGAGCAACGGGAGCAAGATTCATTACACTTCCCTCTTCGTGTGTGTGTGTGCGTGTAGAGTTAATTATCTGTCTATCTAATCAAAGACAGAATGAACCTTTCTGTAGATATGAATTCATTATATTATCTAAGAACATTTAAATAAACTAACTATGTGAGAAATGAGAAATTGTCAGAGCAGTGAAAGTTATATTTTCTCCTTTAAAAGGAGTTAAATGCAGAAAACGTAGACAGAGGAAGAAGGCAGTGTGAGTGTACGCCTTACTATTTAAAACACTTCAGACTCGTCTGGATGAGTAGTGCGACTGTGCGAGCGTGAGACTGTTTATGCCGAAGTGTTTTAAATAGTGAGGTTTTAGTGAAGATGCTTGTGTTTGGGAAGTAGTGATGATACGACTGGATAAATGAGACCTGGATTATACTGCATGAGTTGTGTGAGAGTTTGTAAACGGATGGTTTTGCGGTTGTTAAACACGGCCTCCATTTACTGCAATTCATCAAGACTATTCTCCATTTTTGATTCTCCGTTCAGCGTGGAGGCATGACAGAAAAACTAAGTTTTCTTCAAGAATACAAGGTAACACGGGTTGAGTAACTGATAATGTATATAAATGGTAATTTAGTGAGTGAAATATGAAGTAATTAGCCTCTTGGGGGGCATTTAAGTTGTAATTTTTAAAATTCTACACATGCTGGCCTTTACATGCATTAATAATGTGCAGCAGTGGAACAAAAATGTCATAACTTTTATGAGATATTTTTTGCAAAGTTAGAAAGCTTTTTACATTTTTATTTAGATTTTATATTTTATATATATTAAATTACAGTCTGAGTCTGAAAATTGTACATTTCTGCAAACCACATATATGTTCAATATAGACGTTTTTGCATTTGGGCAGAGCAAGCGACGTAGTACAACAAGCTGCCGTTATTGGATGTTACGTGGTATAATAATGAGCAACAGGCAATAATAAGAAGCAAGAAAGTCCTTTAACGGCATGTGGGTCAAACAAACACAGGACCACCGCTGTTCGTGTCCTGTGTGAAACCACATGTGTAAATGTTGACTTTATGTTTTTTAAGTAACGTTGTCAATGTTGTTTTATGCAACGTCCTTTTACATAACGTCCGTAACAACACTGTTATGCTTGTTACGTAAAGTTACGTAACAAAGTCCATGAAAGTACGTTACTATTTGGACACAAACCATGATCTTTTTTCTAACCTTAACCAAGTAGTTTTGTTGCCTAAACCTAACCGATTGTTTCACATTAACCACGTGGCATTGTGCGTGTCTGCAAGCGTGATGAAAGGTTGATATAAAACATATTTAGAAACTTTTTTTGGTTCAGAAACGTCGACATTCAACGGATCCCGTAGTTTGTCCCGTACAATGCCAACATTTTTTCTGTCGACTGGGTTGCTGAGTTACCAGAACTCAAACTCTGGTGGTGCTTTACAGTCATGGCCTTGTTGGTTTTTCTGTGAATATACTAACACCTCAAATAATGGTATAGTGATGTCAACATTAACGTGTTGATTTGTCATCTGTTATAGGCATAATAATATGCTCCATCATGGGGATAACGCAGTAAATGAGTATAACTTTCAGTTCTAAAACCTGCAGCTGTGGTGTTGGTACCTGGGCTGGTGGCGTGCTCCAGGTGACCCAGGATCGTCTGTTTGGTGATGCGGTAGATGAGCTCGCCCGGTTCGCTGTCCTGGTCGCTGGCCGACAGCTGCAGCGTCGTCAGCTTCTTCATGGAGTTTTCATCCAGCACCAGGCCTTTGTTCACCACCACAGACGGAGGAAGACGGTCCTCTGGAGGAGAGAAGATGAAGAAGATGATGAAGAAGAAGAAGGTCAGACACTGAAGAAGAGGAGAGGAGGGAAATCATGAAACCCCTCCACGCTAAGATTTATTAGTAAAAGCATGTTGGCCTTTTCCCCGAGTTTATGAAAACAATTCATCCAAAAGGAAATAAAAATACTGAGTCGATTTCTCATCCTGGTAATAAATGAAAAATATGGATTGACGCAGTGAAGCTGAGACTGATTTAGAGAAAGAGAGGAGGGAAGATAAGAGGAGCAGAGGGGTGCATTAGGAACTGGAGAAATGGAGAACTGACACAACAACAAGCACAAAACCGGAAAAAAGATTAAGTTGGGTGACAGCAAAGGAGGGAGTGAGGCACATCAGGAGGTGTGAAAGAGTGATACGGGTTTGAGAGATTTGGACAAACGGATTAGGAAAGATTGAGAGGAGGGCAGGGGAGTAATCAGAGGGCAGTGTGGTAGGAAGAGATATGAACGGAGAGCTCCTCGCTGTAGTCACATCTGAGGGAGCAGAACAGAGGAAAAGTGAGGGAATAATACAGAACAAGATAAAACGTGAGCTGGGAAAGATATGAGAGAGAGAATCAGGACGCCGTTCAACCGTGAGGGACAGACAATCCTTCAGTCTCCAGCAGCTGCATTACAAGTCGGGGTTTTAACGGCTGCAACAGTCTGGCTGAGCGCCCAGAAGGAAGCCAGTGGGAAAATAAAGTTTTGGTGTGTTTTTAGCCGTCACGGGCGACAAGAAACTATCCAGCTGACTGAGAGACGCTCAAGTTGAAATGATACAGTGGACGACACTTCTTCTTCCTAAAAACAGCCCTGGAATGAACCTTAAAGGGAGATCTGTCAAGTATTTAATACTCTTATCAACATGGGAGTTGATGACAACTGCTTTATACAAATATATGTATATATTTATTATTGGAAACCAACTAACAACACAAAACAATGACAGATATTGTCCAGAAACCCTCTACAGTACTGCATTTAGCATAAAACAATATGCTCAAATCATAACATGACAAACATTAGTGCAAGTTTGGAGCGTTATTTAACCTCCTTCACGACAAGCTAGTATGACATGGTTGTTACCAGTGGACAAATCTCCCTTTAAGGTTCATTTTGAACGGATAAAATTTGCAAATAACTGCGATTAACTATGGACAATCATGCAATTAATCATGATTAAATATTTGAATCAACTACCAATTATCTCTGAACTTTTAGCTGCAACAGCGGCTAACAACGGCGGCTCCACACACTTCATATTCAGGATGTGTCCGAGGTGCAGGACAAAAGGAATAAATCCGTAGTAATTGCCTTCTTCTCTCCGACACATGAAGGAACACTTGAGCCTGTTTGAGTGCTGCAGGTAACAGAGGAAGGAGGGAAACCTTACCCAGCACACTGATGAAGAAGGACTGGTCGATCAGTTTGTTGCCCTCTGGATCAACCAGGTTGAACTTGAACGACAGGCTGCCTCCCTTCTCCCCTTTCTCATGGCTGTACTGCAGCAGGCCTGCAACATGGGGACAAGAACTCAGAGTTAACTCGGCTCCATGCATAACATGAACTACTGGGGAAAACATTAAAGCATTTAAACATCAATAAGTCGTCATATTAAACTACAGACATCAGATCAATCATTGTAAGCAAACAGAAACGAGAGCATTGGCAGCTTTTAGCTCCTTCTGCTCCTTATTTGACTTTGTGAGTCGGATTTGGAGGGAAATCTGCTTTAAGTTAGACGGCACTGTTCTTCCTCAACAACATCTTTTCTCTTCATTAAAGTCAAAGACAAAACCTCTGAATGAAGAAGCGGCATCCTCAGATTGCAAAGGGGTTTATGGGAAATGTGGTTTTAATTTGAGATACATACAAGCACTAACAAAAACACTGGTTTGAGATGGAAGCCAACATCCATAACAAACATGGTGTTGTTTATTTATAAAAAACAATATTACCCAGGATATCATTTTGGACACATGTCAGAAAAGCATATGCATGCAAAGAGATTCTTTTGACTTTAACCCTCTGGGGACTGAGACAATTTTCTTTCCTTTTACTGTATTACTGGGTCCTCTACTCTCTTAATATATAAACATGTGTAAATTCAGTACTGTAAGGCACAAGCAAGTAATTGAAATCATTATTTTCAGCACAACATGGGCTATATTAATATGTATACTGCATGCTGTGATATCACATATTATGAAAAGTTAAAAGACCAATAGGTCAAAAGAAAAAGTGAAACAGAATTATTATTTTAATTTTATTAGAATTATTAGAATATAAACGTCATTATTTCATGGGTATCTGCTCTTTTGCAGACCGAATCACTTCCTCCAGTATCTTTACATAGCTCGAGTAGCACTCTTCTGAAGGTTGCAGTAGATTTCTAAAATGCTCAGGACGCAGCGTAGATCGATAGATTATGCAACCGTCATTGGCGGAGTGCTTTGTGCACGGTTCACCACCTAATAACACAGCTTGATATTAGAGTGGAGAGAGGCAGCATGTCTGCCAGAAATCTCATTCACCAAAACAGTAACGTTAGAGAGTTGTTTGTTTAGTTGGCATTAGATAAATAAGTACATAAAACATGAGCGACAGCGGCGGTAACGGTGGAACGATGTGCTGCAGGACAGTTTTTAAAGTAAGTCGCTACTTACATCCGTTACAGAGATATTATTAAAAGTATGAAGCGAGTGGTTTTGCAATCGTGGACGACCGATGCGACCCCAGACGGTTAAGGTCTGAACCATGATTGGAGTACATTGTCCTGCTCAATCAAGTACACATGGTCTTCATTTGAAAGTGGACCGTAGTCACTGACAGGGTGATAAATCAGTGGGATTCTTGGCTGTAGAATTTAAAGTTGCGTACTTTTACGACAAATATCAACTGCTTCTCAACCGACTATCAGAATAATTCTCGTCCCCTCCAACAACAAGAACAGAACTCTTGTCAACTATTTTTCTTGGGGACAAAGCAAAGACTTCAGCAGAATTACACAAAATAAAAAGCAGAACTTTAATGACAAAGACAGAAAACAACAAATGTAAAAGAGGACAAGTAAAACAGAAGAACCTTTGTTGACATCGTCCTGAGTGAAGCTCTGAACGGGACCTTTAACAGAAATCTTCTCCACACGTCCGCTTTTGCTGAGCTGGACTTTGCCGGCCGCGAGGTCTTTGGTCAGGATGTACCGGAGCTTCAGGCTGTCGGAGTCGATGTCCGTACCCTTCAGATTCTGCTCTGTGATCTTAGACGAAGATCCTGAAACGATTCAGAGCACTCAGCGTCTTTATCTCCCTTTTAAAGCTTAACTTGAGACTTTTTTCACACTCTGCTGAGACCACCACAAAGTGCTGATACGACCTTTCCCTCCTCTCTCTCACCTGCCGGGAGCTGCAGGCCTCTGTTGACTGTCATTCGAGGTCCTTCGCTCCTCCTGACATCCATGGTGAACTCCAGGCGGCCCGTGTACGTGTGGATGCCGTCGGTGAGGGTGAAACCCATTTCATCCGCACCCCCGCTGACGGTCTCAGGCGTGTAGACCAGCAACCGGTCCAGGACGTCCTGGTAGGTGAAGGTGGAGCCCTGCGTGAGGACCCGGCCGTTCTCCAGCAGCTCAGAGTAAAACTGCCGTCTGCGGACTTTGCCTGAATGTAAAAGAGAGATTAATGCAGCTCTGATTTCTGAAGAGGGTGTAGGTGTGCGGTAGCTGAATAAAGCAGCAGCATCTGGTTAAGTACGGTGATTATCTCGGTCAAATGGAGGACGTTTGATTTTTTTCGTGCAGTACATGAAAGACTTTGTAGGAACTAATGAGACTTTTTAGATCCCACTAAATTACACCGCTTCTTAAATCAAAGCCAGAGTTTAAATGGGATTTGAGTCTAAATCCTGGAGCATAATGAGGACACACACACACACACACACACATATACATACACACGCACACACGCACACACACACACACACACATAGATGCTCTCTTTTTCCCCTCATACACATACAGTTGTAAAATATTTCTTTCATTCTTTTAAAGCTTTTCTTTTATATTTATGAGGCTGGTAGTGAATCATACAACGGCGTATTAGGGCCATTGTAAGAGGAATAAATCAATTATGGAGCCGAAAGAGGTAGGTGATATTCCATAACTCAGAATTTCAGAGATTAAAGTCCTAAATATACAAGAAAAACTTTAGATATTCTAGAGGGGGTAAAGTTAGGAGAAAAACACTCGGAAAAATTTTGGGTTTTTTTGGGCTGTCAAAGTTAACGCGAGAACGACTTAAAAGTCCCTCGGACCGACGTCAGGCTCAACCGCTATTTGACTTTTCAGAGGTTGTAGCCGGCTCAGTTTGAAAGCTAGAGTGAAGATACTGGTATCATATGGAACTAGAAAACATAATTAATCCATTGGTACCAACCATGTCATACTAGCTTGTCATGAAGGAAGTTAAATAACGCTCCAACCTTACACTAAATTTTGGCGAGGAAAAACTGGCATGTCCATTTTCAAAAGGGGTCCCTTTGACCTCTGACCTCCAGATATTTGATTTCTGACATTTTTTTAACCTTTTTTCATTGTTTTACATTTTCTTGGACATTTTTCAAATTTTATTTCATTTTTTTTTTTTTTTTTACATTTTTTGAACATTCACATTTTTTTTTTAATTTTTCGGACATTTTTCAGACT